>JAGKQL010005094.1:0-12561 GCA_018398635.1 Cyprinodon brontotheroides
GCTGCGTGGAGCCCATGGAGCTGCGTGGAGCCCATGGAGCTGCGTGGGGCCAGCAGAGATGCGTGGAGGCCCATAGAGATCGCGTGGAGCCCATAGAGATCGTGGAGCCCACTTAAGAGGCCTGCATGGGGCCCATAGAGATGCATGGGCCCATAGAGGCTCACATGGAGCCCATAGAGATGGTGGAGCCCATATAGAGATGCATGGGGCCCGCCAGAGGCTGGAGTGGGCCATGAGAGATCGTGGGGCCCATGGGGCTGCGTGGAGCCCATAGAGATCGCGATGGAGCCCGCCAGAGCTGCGTGGAGCCCATAGAGATGCGTGGGGCATAGAGCTGCATGGAGCCCATAGAGATCGCGTGGGGCCCATAGAGCTGCATGGGGCCCATAGAGCTGCATGGAGCCCATAGAGCTGCATGGAGCCCATAGAGTTGCATGGGGGCCCACAGAGCTGCATGCCCATAGAGCTGCATGGGGCCCATAGAGCTGCATGGAGCCCATGTAGGATGCGTGGAGCCCATGGAGCTGCATGGGGCCCATGGAGGCCTGCGTGGGCCCCATAGAGATGCGTGGGGCCCACTTAGGCTGCATGGAGCCCATAGAGATGCGTGGGCCCATAGAAGATGCATGGGGCCCATATGGGGCCCCATAGAGATGCATGGGGCCCATGGGGAGGCTGCATGGGCCCTAGAGCTGCATGGGCCATAGAGATGCATGGGGCCCATAGAGGCTGTCGGAGCCCATAGAGCTGCATGGAGCCCATAGAGCTGCATGGAGCCCATATGGGAAACTCTTTGCGTGGGGCCCATGGGCTGCATGGAGCTCATAGAGCTGCATATGGGGCCCATAGAGCTGCATGGGGCCCATGGAGCTGCATGGGAGCCCATGGGGGCTGCATGGAGCTCATAGAGCTACATGGGGCCATAGAGCTGCATGGGGCCCTTGGGGCTGCATGGGGCCCATAGAGGCTGCATGGGGCCCATAGAGCTGCATGGAGCCCATGGAAACCATGGGGCCCCGCCAGAGCTGCATGGGGCCCATATAGAGCTGCATGGGGCCCATAGAGCACCGCATCGAGCCCATGGGAAGGCTGCATCGGAGCGCGTGTTGTTTCCAGAAAGTCATGTGATCGATCCAGGTGTTGTTTCTAACTGGCTGATTCACTAAACTGGGTTTAAAATCAAATCTGTCAACATGATGCATCTGCTAAAAAATGTTTCATCTTTTGCTGTTTATCATTAAATTGATCCAGAATTTTGGAGCCTAAAAGGAATAGAAACGTTTCAGCTGTTTTTATTTTCATTTTCTCCTTGTTTCATCCTTTTCCTCTCAGTTATCACTCATCTTATCTAAATTAAAGTTCATTTCACATTGACTCTTAGTTTATTTACTGTTTTTATTGTACTTATTGTTTTAGAAATCTGATTTAAAATCCTAGTCCACAAGCATCCTCTTTCCCCTAAATTTCCATCTTGATTTAAGTTTATATTTATTGGCTGCATCTAAAAATATCGAAGATATTTTCAATTTAAAGAGATATGAAACAATACATGACCTATAAAAACTTAAATATCATTGTAGTAGGTCATCACATCAATTCAGTTTAGTCTGTCCAATCAGCTGCCTGTAGTGTCTTTAAATGTCCAGCAGGTGTCAGTACTCAATGAGACAGAATCAATGCAGCATCAATAGTTTGGCTTCAATAACCCGTCACTAGTATCACTATAAATTACCACCATTACAGCTACTGTTTTATCTCAGAGATTGAATCAGTTCATAGATGGATCATTTATTATTCACCTTCAGCCTGTGATTCTTGAGACCAAACAGTCTTGGTTCTGTTGAGTCCGCTGTGGACCAGAACCTTTGAGCGGTGCTCTGCTCCGTCAGTATTTATCCTCTCTGGCTGGTCCATCCTCCTTCTGGGGCGACATTTCACCGTGACGGGTGGGGAGAATCTTAAATCATCTTTATGTCCCTTAAAACACGGCTGGATGTTAAACCTGAGCGTCTCCGCGGTAGGAGCCTGATCTGGGGCCGGTTGATCGAGGGGCCTCTAGCTGCACCACTACATCAGTGGTTCCCAAACTTTTTGGTTCAAGGTACCCCTACAGTTTCCACACCCAGCCGTGGTATCCCTAAACTGACTTTTATTTCACATTCTACTCTTCATTGTGCAACATTTTTGTAATGTCAAGCATAACAGCATGCGGAAACTTTTAGAACTTTTATTAAATACGTAAGCTGATTGTAACAACAAGATCAGCATTTTCTAACAAACCAAATATATCCCAAATGGTGCAATATTAACATCAATATTTTAGTCTAGAAACATGAAATAAGTTATGCCAAAAATAACCAGAACATAACAAGTATGCTCCTGTCTCTGACTGCAGTCTGTTGATGTGAGGGGGTGGGGGCAGTGAAACACAGAGATCCTCTTCTACTGGGAGCCTTTCCCTCAGCTTATTTTTCATGTGTACGTCAGAAGAGAGAGCCAGTTCAAAGGTAGGAGGTGGGGAACTGCACTTTCTGAAATAGAGGGATACTCCTGTCTTACACAGAGCCAAAATGTGTCCAATGACGGTTCGCTGTGCTTTAACTTCAGTGTCCGCTCTGCTTGCAGCTCTACAAGCTCATCCTGCCCTTTTGTAGTCAAACATTCTGCTGCAGATGTTGTGGTAAGATTGTGAAAAGGATCTCAAACCCAAACTCTGCATTTGTTTGTGGTAAATAGTTCTCAAACCTTTCTTCCAGTTTAGTCAGGTGAGCAGAAAAAAACGGCAGTGTTGTGTGTGGCATTGCTAGTTGTCAGTGGAAACATATCAAGACTTTTTTTAGCCACCCTCTGTTGCCATTGCTTTTTTCTGTTGCTGTGAGAAGGGTTTCATTTTTACATTTAGCTCATTCATGTGTTCATAAATGTTAGCCAGGGAAGCTAGTTTGAGCCAAAAGTCATTAATCTGCTCCTGAAAAGGAATGTGATGCTCTCTAGCAAAAGCCAGTAGTTCTTCTCTTAGTTCATAAACATGAGCCAATGCTTTACCCCTTAATAACATCGGACCTCAGTGTGTAATAAGAGACCCAGATGTTCAGATCCCATTTCACTGCAGGGGGAGTGTCTTAAGCGGGCGGAACTTAATGTAGTTGACGATTTTGACCGCTTGATCCAAAACCTCAGTGAGATCAGGGGGCATGGTTTTTGCAGTAAGACTCTCCCTGTGGAGCATGCAGTGTGTCACGCTTATGGTGGGATTTCTCTCTTTTGCTTTGGTCACAAAGCCTTTAGCTCGGCCCGTCATGCACGCAGCGCCATCAGTACATATACCTGTGCACATCTGCCAGTTAAGGCCATTTTCCATGAAGTAATCATTGGTGACCCTGAACATCTCATCACCCGTGGCATGATTTCTCAGTGCCTTACAAAATAAGAAGTTTTCTGTTATGCGGTCCTCATTGACGTTCCTCACATTAGCGATCAGGTGACAAACAGCACTTTCATCAGTGGAATCATCTATTTGAAGTGAAAACTTTCCGCTCTGTCGTAGTCTGTCAGAGACTAGCTTTAATGTCAGCGGACATATTGTCAATGCGCCGTTTGATGGTGTTGTCAGAGAGCTGATCGGTTTCTTTGGCAGCGTCTGGTCCTAGCATTACTTGAACAATGTTTTTGCATGCGGGTAAAATTAGCGATTCTGCAATGGTGTGTGACTTTTTTGCTTTAGCGATGATTTCAGCTACCACATAACTAAGTAGGGATGCACGCGATATAATCGACCCCACGCCGGTATCGGGTTTCAAAAACCCTGAATATCGGTCGTATTACGGCCACCCCACCCATATTTAACCCGAAAATCTGGTCAGCTTCATAGTTTCTAAAAATCTAGAAATCTAAAAAACTCTTTATTCAATAACACCTCAAAGAAATCTTTCACAGACTTAAAACTTCCAAGTTGTTTATGAAGGGAAAATAAATATCCCAATATCTCCATATGCTGATATATATTGTGCCATTTAAAACTTTTACCATATCAATCTCTTTTTACTAATGAAATGTGCTTTGCTGCCATGTCATGGGGTGCATGCTGAAATCCCGAAATTACCAAATGTTGCCATATTTTTATATGTTGATATATTGATCATTATCGATCCTATTTTACTAACAAATCTCACATTATTATTTTGCAAAATATCCGCGAGGGTTTTGTAACAGAGCGATGTTATTTCCGCGAGATTGTGAAGTACAAAATAGATCACGATACCATGCCACTGCGGCTCTATTTGATATCAGCATATGAAAATAATATATTGAGTATATTATTATTTTTCAAAGTGTGTGTCCAGAAATGGATATTGAACAAAGGCGCTGCTTTATTATTTTCAATGACTACTTATTTTTGTCCAGCTTTAACAGCCGATTATCGACGATATCGGTTATAGGCTACATGAGGTTTTAAAATATATGGCATATCGGCCAAAATCAATATGGGTGCATAAGCTAAAACATTGTTCTCTTCTGTGCTTTCTCTGACACACGCTCTCATACGTTGACTCTGTGTTGCATTTTGTGATTTTAGCCTTTTGAAGAATTCAATGTCTTTATTTTTATAGTCCTGGTGCTTTGTGTCAAAGTGCCTTCAGAGTTTACTGGGTGCCATAGCGTTGTTTGCTAGCGTCTCCCTGCAGATTAGGCATACAGATGTGGGACATGTAGCATCCCCACTCCAGAAGAATCCGTATTTGAGATACCGGTCATTGTAGCGTCTCATCTTTGGCCTCGTTGCTCCCGCTGACTCTTCAGGTGTGACCAGACGCGAAGGACCTGAACTGCTTCGCTTCACACACCTGTCCATCATTGTTCGTCTTCACCGCGGACACTGCCATAGCGACGCTGTGTAGAAGTGACGCCGCCACGCCCCCTCAACCCAAATGCATTATTTGATAATTATTTTTCTGTCATTTTTTCAAAGTAGTAAAGAAAACATAAAATGAAGCCCCTCGCTTTAGAATATATTTGCTTACATCACAATAAGTCTATAAAATTGTTAAAATGTTCATTCAGTATAAAACTCATCAATCTATAAAAATATCCTGCGGTACCCCTGTAGTTTTTATGTGAGCGTCTCTGAACTGAAGCCTCTGCTGTTTGTGGCAGCAGCTAATCCGATTAACCCTGAATGAAACAAAAACAAGTCAGGAGATTTTGTTAAAAACCTGTATTCATTCTGAACACTGAAAAAAAAGGAGCCATCTTTTATCCAATCCTGTTTAAAAACACTTGATCAGCACCTGCAGGTGCTCGTTACTCCCATTACATCAAAAACATAAATAAAACAAGCTTTAGTAAACCACTGAGCAGGAAGAGCACATCGCCGTGGCAACCGGTCCCACCGGCCTGAACGGGCCGTGGCGGGGCGGCTCCATCAGAACCCGTCCTTCCGTCAGAAACATTTCAAACCCAAACGCCAGAGCAGGAACTGCATCGGTCATCAAGCCTTGCTGTTGGTCATAGCGGTTAGCTAAAAGCGGCGCAGAGCGGCTAAATGTGGCTATAAATGTTAGCATTACAGGAGGAAGCCAGCCGTCCGTAAATCTATGGCTTCTTCCTCTGGTTCTCGTCTCAAACAGGAAAACATCAACATTTCTTAGATATATTGCACTTATATATGGGGGGGTGGGGGGTGGGATTACTGGGGGCGGGAGCAGGCGTCTGGCCGCCACATCCTCAGATCCACCAGGACCTGGTTCAGCTTCCTCATCCACAGGTTCCTCTCCTCCTTGGTGTCGGCACTCAGCCAGTTCCTGGAAGCAGAAGGAAGCTGCTGAGTGGCTCTTCTGTGGGCCGAACCGGTCCGATCCGGTTAGGAGGAGGAACCCACCTGGTGACACACATGGTGTCGGTGCACTGGCTGACCAGCGTCTCTCGGTCGTCCTTCCTCTGCGGTCGGACCGTGATCAGCTCCAGCGTGTTGGGTCTGGCGCAGAACTCCCGGTTGGCGGGCTCCACCTGCTGGCTGGTGCAGCTGGCCAGGTTGATGCGACCGATGGGGTTCTGGAAGGAGGAGAACAGAGCGTGACGACCGGTTCTGATGGCGGTTTCTACGGGGGAGGGGTCAGCCGGTACCTTCCGCCGCTCGTCATCAGGGTAGGTCCAGTAGGAGATGTAGTACCCGGACAGGACGCACCACCTCCGGTGCCACGCTCCGAAGCCGCTGACGTCCTCAAACATGGTCTGCATGGATAAAGTGGATCCGGTTAGAACATGGAGGAGCCCAGCGGAGGTTCTGGTCACGGCTGCTACTCACCAGGAAGCCCCTCTCCTCCACGTTGGAGTCCACCTCACACTGCAGCCTCAGGTGGATGTGGCCCTCCAGCGGGCACAGGAACGGCACCTGGAAGGAGGGGAGGGAGGAGTTTAAGGCTGGAAGCAAACCCGCGGCAGGAGGCCCCGCGGCAGGAGGCCCCGCGGCAGGAGGCCCCGCGGCAGGAGGCCCCGCGGCAGGAGGCCCCGCGGCAGAAGCCATCTAACTGAGACCCGGTTCTACAGAACCTCTGAGTCAGCTGCTGGTTCTGTGCTTAGATCAGTCTCTCAGACCTTCAGACCCGGTTTAGGAACCATGGGTCGGGCTAAGAGCTGATTGACGTTTTGTAAAAATGTTAAAATAAAAAACTGATTCATTTTTGTTGTTAAAATTCTTAATTCTACAAACCCTGTAGAACCTGGAACATTCTGGGAATTCAGGTCCATACGTTTAGTTTTATATGCTGCTGTATCCGATACGCTGGAGGCAACAGTTGGAGTTTTCAGATTCTAGCGCGGTGATGTTCTTTTGATTTCTTTTATTAAACATCATAAACCAAAGAACAGGATTTGGTTCTGCTGGGATTTCAATACATGCTGCTGGACTGATTTCTGAGGCGGCGCAGGAGAAACTAAAGGCCTGGTTCTCCTCCCCCAGCAGCGTGTCGCAGATGTTTCTCATTTATGCTCAATATTGAAGCGTGGTTTGCGCAGACCGGTTAGAACGGACCGTTCTAACCGGTCTGTTCTGGCTGCATATATAGAGGCTCTGACCAGGCAGGGTGAGCAGACTATTTTCCTTCTGTCTCTGTGCTATAACACATTAAAATGGTTTCCCACTTTTGACTGGAACAGATTATGGAAAGTTATTAAAAAAGATTCTAGAAGCAAAGCTCTAGTCTGTGCAGCATCTAGAACCAGAACAGATAGAGAATGTTCATCTATTAAAAACATAATGAGATCTATGTGTAAAGAAAAGAAAAACGCAGCAATAAACTCTGTGGGACGGTTTCTATGGTGACAGAGAGGTGATTCTCAGAGAGATCTGGGAAGTTTTTCTCTTTTTTCCATAAAGAGGTGAGAGATCCGCTGCGCTGACCTGCTCTGTCTGCTCCTCCTGATTCTGGTTTCTGTGAGGCTCAAAGAGGATCACTACTTTATCCGTTTCTGTCCTCCTGAACTCCTATCATGGGGAAAGTTTTCTATTTTAATGCTGGCTGAAAAACTGACTCTTTCTCCGTGAGATTAACAGATTTTATTTTCTAATTTCCTCCCAAAAGCGGATGTGTTTTACTTTGTAACCGCGTCTCTCTTCCTGGTCAGATTCCATTAGTTGCTGCTGAATTTGTAAGTCTGACTAAAACAGACCTGGACTCTATCTCAGTCAGAGCTATTGCTGCCCCCTGCTGGAAATCATCCCCATTAACTTTCAATGAGTTTCTAAACCCCAGGACATCTGATTGGTGGTTTTCTTCCTCAACCTTCTCCAGGAGAGAAACTTGCCTCTTCCCGGATGGAGGGACAGCCGTCAGGCGCTGAGATCTCGAAACCAGCACAAAAGTTGCTAGCTGCGCACGGCGTTCGGACCCCCGGGGCTGGCCAGAACTTGCAGATGGCGATGGTTTGGTCAGTGTGTTGGGCTGGACCGTTTCTAGCGGTTCTAGGTCTGAAGTGGTTCTTATCGTACCTGGCGTCTGCGCGGTTTTCTGAAAGCAAACAAGAAAGAGCGTGCTCAGCGGAGAGCAGAGGAAGAGGCGGAACAGAGAGGAGGGAGCCGGACTTACCGTGATGGTCAGGAACCGCTTCGAAAGTGATAGCCTGTAGATAGAGTGATGAGGATCAGACACGGAGGCAGAACTGTGCCAGCTTTGTAGCCCCGCACCCACGCCTGTGCGCCCCCACCCTGTAGGAGGCAGGCAGAGCACTAAGCGTGCCCGTACCGACAAACACAGACCGTGGGCTCTCAGAGACGAAGTCTCCAGACGCTTCTGGAAACACACTGCCCTTCCTGAAACGGCTGCTTCTGACACCCAGACCAAACATTCCCCTCACCGCGCCGTGCCTTACCTTGGATTTAGCCTGGCCTTCTTCTTCTTCTCGCTGCAGAGTCTCCTGCTTCTGGACCTGAAAGAATCCAGAACAGTCCAGTAAAACCAGGTGTGACAGTACGGTCAGCGCATGGAAACAAGAGACCTCTCCAACGGGCGTACCAAGCAGTAGACGTCCAGGTCGATCCTGAAGTCGCTGCAGACGTCCGACCTGGACAGGAAGAGAGGAGGCCGTTAGGGCAGGAGCGTAGCCGTTTGGCGCCGCGCGGCGTCTGGGACTTACAGGCTGAACTTGGTGGGGAAGGTCAGCGTGTCGCCGCTGAGGCCGCGGTGAGTGCTGGCCAGCGGCGTGGCCACCATGTTCTCCGCTCCGGCACGTATTATGATAAAAAACGAATGTTTGGTTGAATCTGGGAGGAAAACAAACCACAGCGTCAGAAATGGAGGAAGAACCGGAGAAAGACTCTGCCGCCGCGGTCCTACCGGGCCTGTTGGCAGTGGAGCAGACGAAGTCGGCCTTCAGCGGCAGGCGGAGCTCCTGCAGGGTGATGGATCCCTTGGAGGCAGCAGGTTCAGAATCTGCTGAGCTCTTCTTCTGCCCCGCTGGCTCCCCCTTCAGGCGCTCCAGCTCTGCCTTCAGGGCCTCCCTCTTCTCAGCTGGAGGGAGAGAGGGAGGGAAAAGGTCAGCGGCCTCTAAGGTCAGCATGGCGCCCGAGTGAAGCAGAGGAACTCACTGGCCACCAGCAGCAGTCGCTCCGCCTCCGCCTCCACCTGGGAGCCTCTGCCGTGCTCCTCGTCCACGCAGCAGTTCAGAGCCTGGCTGGCCTGATGGATCACCGTCTGCTGCATGTTTATCTCACTGCTCAGCATCTGCAGACACAGCGCCGTTAGCTCTGCTGGAGCGTGGCTCGGCGCCGCGGAGCCGTGCAGAGACGCGTACCTTCATCCTCTGCTTCATGCTGAACAGGCTGGCCGCGCGAGGCTCCTCCGCCCGCTTAGAAACATCCTCCTTCCTCACGATGACCTGCTTCACCGCCGGGCGCTCTGGTTCCTTCACCCTGATGGACCTGTAGCGCGTCGATGCTAACACACACACGACACGCGTTAGCTAGCAGCTAGCACCTCCCCAAGGCCATGCGGCAGATCACAGCTTCCCACCTGTAAGGCAGCTTTATGGGTCCTCGTCGCCGTGAGAACGGGTCCCCTGCAGCTCTTCTCTTGGGGCATCTCTCTTCAGGATGCGAAGGAGCTGGCTGGGGTGACACATTCTGCAGGGAGGTGAGAACAGACGTTTATACACTGCTCCAGAAAATGAAAAGCGGAATCACTTCGAAAACACATTTGGACCGAGATCTCAATGGGGAGAAAAGAATCCTGACATTTCTTTATCCTGACATGGACGGGTGATGTGTTAGGAACAAAGGGATTTGCTCAACATCATTTCATGGAAATCGAAAACACATCGAACCTAAAGAGGCCTGAATTTAAAGATGTTCCCAAAAACAGAGAAAAAATGATGAGGGTCTGACATCGGGTGCAAGGATTTCATCCCCGATACCTAATGGCAGTCAGGGTGGGCGCTCTAGCCTGGGTAGCAGGTTCCCGTGTGTCCCCTCCATGGATATGCCTCCCCAGACCAATCGCGGATCCACCACCAAACCGGGTCATGCTGAACAAATGCCACAGGCAGCATAACGTTTCTCCACGCTTTTCAGGCCTTTCACGCTCGTCGCCATGTGCTCCAGGGTGAACCTGCTCTCATCTCGCTGAAAAGCACAGGGCGATAGTGGCTACGACTTGCCAATTCCGTTGTTCTGTGGCAAAATGCCAATCGAAGCTCCACGGTGGCAAGGCAGTGCGAGCACAGGGCCCACTACAGGATGACTGGCCCTCAGGCCACCCCTCGTGGAGTTCTCTGTTTCTGATTGTTTGGTCAGAGAGACGTTCACACCGTGTGGCCTGCCGGAGGTCATTTTGTAGGGCTCTTTGGCAGTGTTTCCTCCTGCTCCTCCTTGCACAAAAGGGAGCAGATAGCGTGTCCTGCTGATGGGCTGTAGACCTTCTACGGCCCTGTCCAGCTCTCCTGGAGTAATCTCTGCCTGTCTCCTGGAATCTCCTCCATGCTCTTGAGATTGTGCTGGGAGACGCAACGCAACCTTCTGGCAATGGCACGTATTGATGCGCCATCCTGGAGGAGTTGGACTAGCTGTGCAACCTCTGTAGGGTCCAGGTAGCGCCTCATGCTAACAGTAGTGACAGTGACCCTAGCCAAATGCAAAACTGGTGAAAAGTAGTCAGAAAAGATGAGGAGGGGAAAAATATCAGTGGCCTCCACCTGTAAGACCATTCCTGTTTTGATGGTCGTCTCGTTGTTGCCCCTCTAGTTCACCTGTTGTTCTTTTCATTAACACCAAAGCAGCTGAAACTGATTAACACCCCCTCTGCTACTGACCTGACCAAAGCAATATCCCACAAGTTTAATTAACTTGATGCTTGATTACAAAGTGTTCCTTTAATTTCTTTGAGTAGTGTACGCAGACGCCTCGTCGGGCGCAGGTTCGCACGTCACGCCATATTGTATGTGGGAGAAAGTAGTGAAGGTCTGATGTAGTGAACGTTGATCAGCTCAGTTATTATAGCTGTACTAAACTAGTTATGTATACACTCTGAATACATAATAAAAAAAAGTTGTCCATGTCATTATATATGACTATATGTCAAGATTATAGATACGCCTCTATCAATCTATTTTATAATATATATGTGTGTGTGTGTGTGTGTGTGTGGAGGGGAATCTAAAAATCAATTGGTTAAATCTAATCATTGTGGTCTTCATTATTTCATAAAACTGTCATACAATAGAATAATAAAAAGATCTGGTTTAATAATAAAAGATTAGGAACAAACTTTTTAGGGGAGTATTAAAGAGATCAAATTACTAATATGAGTATCAAAAATATAAGCAATAGTAGTTATAGAGTCCCAGGATAATAACGTAAGGGAAACATTGGGACCAAGTAGCACTAAAATTGGTGACTTAGGAGAACGACGCTGTCAAGGAACGCTTATGGACAGAGGAAACATGCAAGAGGAGGAGAGTTTAGTGTCGGAGGTCGTAGGATGAGTCTCCTCCGCCATCCATTTTTTATTTAGAGGAGGAAAGCGGGGAACTAAGATGTTGTGGAAGAGGACGCCAGGGCGCAGAAGCTTGGTTTGGTGTAGAAGGCTTCCAGCCGCATACATGTTTGAGCCCTGCCTCGCAACGCTGCCAGTTCTGTTAGCTCTCCACGCCTCGCCTGCAGAAGACACAGACGCCCATCCCCCGCGGAACACTGGGACGCAACCTTCAATGGAAAAGGAAAGGATTCTGGTTTCAACCGTATGCGTATATTAGCTGCCACACATGAATCAAGATGCTATGACCGAAAACATTTGATTGACAGATGACCATTGATAATATGATTGGTTGAATTTAGGTGTTCAGGCTGACGAGAACTAACTGGCCTGCAGAAGATAAATAGAACAGAAAACACAGATTTTAAGACAGGATTTTTTAAATAAATGTTCTAATATATCTGGACAATATGGTCTGATAAAGAGAACATTTATATACATGTTTCAGCTAGAATGATTTGACATTAAATATGATTTCCCTACAGCTTTATTTTTCCCGTTGAGCAGCGCTGAGCAGAGGTCAGAGTAGAGGTCAAGCCCGGGCTAGAGAAGTCCTTCTCTACAGAGACTCCACTGATGGGAAGGTGTCTTCAGCAGGGATAGAGGTCCGCACTGGAAGGAAGTGGCGTGCCAAGGACGCAGTGGAAAGAGCCGAGGCGAGGCTGCGTCACAGCACCATGGTGGGTACAGTGGCCACAGGGCGGGCAGGGCTGGGCAGCAACCCGAAGCCCTGCTACAACAGAGTGACAGGGAAGGACAGGCGTAAACTCATCCAAGAGGAGGTTCGGGCAGAGGTGGAAGAAGCTCGCTTCAGCAGGGTGGTGGGCATGAGCAAGCAGGGGGCCTGGACCAAGTGGGAGCATGTTTCCAGCCGTAAGATCACCTGGACTGATGTATGGAGGGCGGAGCCACATCATTTCAGGTTCCTCGTCCAAGCGGTGTATGATGTCCTCCCAAGCCCCACTAACCTGTTCACCTGGATGCCTGATAGAATCACCTGCGACTGTGGAGCTCTGCCAGAGGAAAGGGTCTCTTGAGC
>JAGKQL010005096.1:0-12343 GCA_018398635.1 Cyprinodon brontotheroides
GATGGATGGATGGATGGATGGATGGATGGATGGATGGATGGATGGATTGAATACCTGATTTCTTATCCAAAATTTGATAAGAAGTGAATTATGAAAATATGCAGTTTTAGTCCACATTTGTCCAGATCTCTAGAGCAGGAAAACTGAACACCACAATAAGCACTAATAAAACAGCGTATGGTCAGACTGAAAGCAAAGCTCATGTGGTTTTTACATTATATAACCAGGATTTCACTATTTGAATCTTAATTTTGCTAGTATTTATTTAGGGTCTTCTGCCCAACAGTCTGTTCATCATGGATCATTTTAGTCCCCAGCTTCTATCCTGATACATCCTCTGTATCCCCAACTCTCAGTCTGTTTCCCACCTCCCCCCTAATTCCCTGATTTATCCCCTGCTCTGTTTTCCCTGGCCCACATGGCCCGGTAGTTTGCCCCAGCTCAACTCATCCAGAACCAATGTCATTCAGATCCAGTTAAATAAATGGCCCTATAAATTTGCTCCAATAACAAGTCCGAGTGGTGCTGGAATGTGCGGCGGCTTGTTGAGGACGGGACTGTAGGATCCTGTCAAACCAGAGACAGAAAAAGCTTGGGACAGTGTGAGAAACACTGGATGTGTTGTTGACGGTTGAATGTGAGTGTAAGGTTGACCCACTGGGACCCACAGAAAGAATGGGCAAGAGGGAAGCAGAAGGACAGGGTTCTGGGCCCCGTCCATTTCTCTACCTTGAACGAGGCCTTAGGGACATTTTAAATCAGCCCACCCAAAGAAACACACACACCAATCAGGACTCTGGCAGACTCGTCTAAAACAAGGGTTCTGCATAACTATGCGTTTTCCCTTGACAAATGCACATGCATGTTTTTCTCTCTATGTTGTAAACTTGTACTTCAATTCTCATAACTTGTCTGCATTGATAATGAGAATGAGTGTTTTTGACTGTTTTCTGGATAGTTGCTGATTCCACTGTCCAGCAAAACTAATTATAATTTCTAAATAAATACCAAACTATTTTCAAATGATCTTCAGGTGACAACTACAAACCTTATTGTATAATTGGGCTTCTATATGACAAGGAACACAAAAAGTGCAGTTATATGTTCTTTTTTGAAAAAATAAATAGTTTTGTGGTTTGTAATTTAATCTCATCACAGTAAAAGCTGTTAGAGGTTTGTTGGAAAACATTAGGGGGCAGCCAGTGTCCCGGAGAACAAGGAACAAATTAACAGGTCAGGGATATAGTTGTGTAGAAGTTGTATATTAAACAGTTAGAAGTTGATTGAAATACAATAATTTCGATTCCACCGAAAAACCATGAAGTTTTTTTATGGAATTTTTTTTTTTTTTTTAAATCACAGTTTTTCATAGCCTGACGTAGTCTTACTCAATTCTAGTCAGAATATGAGTCTGATACTGCTCCATAGAGCTGTGATTATGGGGCATGTTTCGAACGAACCAGGAAAAAAAATGCCTCTTTGCTCAATTGGATAGACCTACAACCAATAAGAGCAACGGAGTGCGTGACGTATGTTAAGCAACGCATAGTTGTTGTCAACAAAAATCAAAGCATGCAGTTGCACGCCTAGAATAAGAAGATGAGCCTTGATCGCGTTTCTCTGTTCCTCTCTTAAAATTAATTTGCTGTCGATATCTTCTAGAACAGACCTAGTAGCAGAATCTACACACCTCAACTCTCTAGCGGCAGCCATTGTTGTTGTCACCCAAGCGCGCTTTGGTGACGTGGTTGATTACGTTACTGTTGATCATTTGTCCATCATCGTATAAAGCCCGCCCTGACAATTTGATTGGCCCGCCAGATATTGTGCGAGCATACTCGCGCTACTACTGAGCAATGCCAGACCGAACTTCCTGACCTCAAACGTTGTGGGTGGGACTATGTAAGTTCGAATGGCACCAAGGCTAAGTTTTTCAATTTATCCAATTTATTTTCTAATGACAGTTTGTGCAATTCAATGTTTAATGGAAATGCTAAATGCTAACTTTCCTCCGCAAACCTGCTTTAAATCGATGGATGATTAAAAGGAATCTGAGGTTCCTAAGCAGGTGATGCAGTCATTTGATTCAGGTGTCCTCTAGCTGCCAAATAGCTAAAACATAAAGGACAATTGGGTCCCAGAGACCAGGGTTGAAAACAACAGCATTTCACTAGCCAAGTAAACTAGCCCCACCCGCCAGCGGCCAAAATCCTATTTGCCTGCGAGTGGTCAATGCCCCAGGCCCTAAAACTGGCGGGCCAATCACAACGCAGAGATGTGTTTTGAATTTTTAGACACAAAGCGGGCGGGGTTTTTTGAGGGCACAACAAAGTTGCACAACGCTGGAGAAAGCAAAACAAGGAAGATGGCAACAACTATGAAACAATTCTCGTTTGAATCAGCTTTGGAATCAGTTTTGGAAGGATTAGACTTGGGGGTTTCGTTGAAGCGTGAGCAGGAAGAGAGTGGTAAAGAGGCTCTACACTCATCCATGCATTAAGAAGGACGTATTCGCCGTTTTACCACTGGCTGCTTTGTTTGTTTACACTCCCCCACCAGCGCTTCTGTCTGTCATGCTAACTACGTCACAGTCAGGTTGCGGCTTATTGGTGCGACGCGCTGGCCAGGCAGGCACAGACAGCCGAGGTTGTTCTCATCAACAATCTTCCGATGTCTCATTCATTGGGGCCAGACTAAATTACACATTTAATCTCACATTTAGTCTGGTTTATCAGGCTAGCATTTCACCACTTTCAAATATTTCTATTGGCTAAAACTGAATATAGGTTGAACTTGCTGTCTTTAAATAAAATATCGATACAATAACAGTGAGGTGTCGGGTTATGAAATGGCCTTGTTAAAATGTGAAATGGATCAAGGGATATGCATTCTTAAATGAATCTACTGTAGTTTTGCTTTTCATTCAGAATGGCGTGCATATATGAATTTCTAAATAAATGGAAAATCTGTTCTGCAAAGTCCCTTTGTAAGACTTTTCTACCGTATTTTCACGACTATAAGGTGCACATAAACGTCTTTTTTTTCCCTCAAAATGTGCGGTGCGCCCTTTGGTGCGGTGCGCCCTATGCGTGTTGCAACTGCGACTTTTGAGACCACCTCATTGAGGAGATGATGAAAGAGTGGCTGAATGTAAGGAGACCAGGTGTTTTTTTTTCCACTCATCACCACACCATCGCTGAAACAAATTAATGCTGTGCTCGCTGTGAACCGGACGCAGCAGGTGCAGCAGAAGCAGCGAGTTTACATGCAAAGTCAACGGTTGACGAGCGTATAGACGCAGCAAAAGGTCCCGCAGGCGCAGCGTGTCGGGAGCGCGCCGCCAACGGCCATTCAAAGTAAGGCTGCGAGCGGCGTGGGAGCGATGGATGACCGATGGAGACCACAGTTTCACGATAAGTGGAAGGCAGCGCCGGGCAAGTTACGCCACCATTAGCGGATGGATTGTTGAAGCTGGGACTAACGTGTCTGCTGGCTCTGTTGTTCAAGCTTTTGCAAAAGCCGGCATTATTTCTGAGGAGCCGCCCGGCACGGAAAGTGACTCTGACAGCGAAGAAGGGGAAATTGGCATGTCTGATTTAGCGCAGCTGTTTAATTTGGAAACAGAGGATGATGACTTTGATGGGTTTGATTAATACTTTGTAATAAATACATGAATAAATCACAAACATACTCAGTTTTGCTCCCGCTCTATTTTTCTACCTGAAAACTTAATTCAACAGCAGCCTCTGGGCGGGTCTCCTCCTCTTCAGCGCGGTGGCTGGCAGGTGTTTTTTCATCTAAATACTCTAAATCTTGCAGCTATATTTGCTGTGATCAGTGGGAATAAAGTAGTTTTAATATGTATTTAAGTGAGAAAGTCCACCTGAAAACTTAATAATTGCAGTCAGTTCATCCAGATTATCATCGTGCCTATAGGCTACTATTTCTGTCGGAGCCGCTCAGACCCCCACATACCAGCGGTGCACCGACAGTAGAAATCCCTTCATCAGCAGCCTCTAGGCCGGGCAGCCTCCAGGTTCACCGCGGTGACTGGCAGGTGTTTTTCATCTAAATAATTTAAACTGCAGGCACCAGGATACCGGTAATAAAAGCGAACATATTCTGTTGGCAGGTTTCAGGATTTTAAGTTAATTTAGGAGCAATCACAGCTCTGTCATCTGCGATGTGTCTGTCTCACTGCCAGCTCCCAGGTTTGATTAATACTTTGTAATAAATACATGAATAAAGCACAGTCATACTCAGTTTTGCCCCCGCTGTATTTTTAAATACGCAGTAGAGGTATTTAAAGGTAGTAGAGGACATGTACCTGTATATAAAAAACGCGCCCTATAGTCCGGTGCGCCTTATGTGTGTGTTAAATACAGGAATGGCACACATAACTGAGACTGCGCCTTTTAGTACGGTGCGCCTTATGGTCGTGAAAATACGGTAATTCTGGTCTTGCTGTAATTCAATTGATGCACTTTTGAAGGATTTTATTAAATAAATTGCAACAACAGATAGTTCCATATTCTCTTTATTTTTTCTTAATTGTTGAGAGGAAAGAAAAATTGTTCCTTTTTGATAATGTTATTAAATTAATAACTGTAGACAAAATTTTCTTCAAAGTTTATTCTCTAGCAAACCTCTGCTGCTTATGCTTCATATCCAGAACTAAACCACCTGATCTGTCAATATGATTATAGATTATAGTACTTGAACTCTGACCTTACCATCCAACAAACATGCTCTTTACAGAAGTAAACGTGGTTTTTGTTGTGTTTTCCTTCCACCACAGGCTGTGTGTTTACCTTCACCTCATTTATCAGCTCTAAATGCAGCAGCTGGCTGGTACCACATGAGAAAAATATGTGGCTCCTTCCCAAACCAGCCCTCGGATACGAGCCTCAGAGGAAAACAGGGCAGCTCAATGTTATTTCTCCCACCTCCAGGGGAATGCGCTTAACACAAGGGCATGGGAGCACTGGCAAAAGGGTTAAAGATATCAATTCACACCACATTATATAAGCAGTGATGAGGGGAAGAAAAAACAAAGAACATTATTTGGTTTAGTATAAGTGATACAGCAGTAAGTTCTCCAATATCACCTTCTATCAACCTACAATAACGCCAATAGGCACCGTTAAGCAAACACCCCCTGCATGGTGTTAAGCTTCAGAAAGTTTAGTCAAAAGCACAAAAGAAGGTCATGTGACTGGTTGTGAGTATGTGAATGAGGCGGGTGTACATAGTCCAACTCCTCCTACCTGGTCCTGTTCTGGAGTTGAGTGACTGGTCCACTGTGTGATGCCAGTGATCTTCAAACCCATTTAGAGCCTTAAATCGGCTGCCCCCCCACCCCCAGCTCCACCTCTCTCCACTGCCATGCCACGAAACCTCACAGCTCCTAGCCAGGCGGTGACAAATCACCTTCAGATCCATAAAAAGCGTCTAGCGTGGACTCCACCCGGTTGCTTACAGCCTGCCAGTCTGTTCACAGAGGGATTCCTCAACCTGAAATGAAGCAGTGGGCATAAACAACACTACCCAACACCCTCTTCATCTTCTACCTCATATCTATGGTCTGATCAGACTTACACGGAAAAAAATAAACATTGTTTGAGCAGGATGTTGACAGATCTGCTGGAAACGGCAAGGACATTTATCACAGGGTGATGTGATCCCGTTTGCTGCATGAGAGTCGAAATGTATGTTTTTGTTACATTTACGTTGCATGAAATGATCCGTCTGACGCGTGTTTGCCTGTCAGATTTTTTTTCCCGAAGTATGTTTGCATACCTGTTGGTTAAATCGGTCGCTGTGTATATATGTATTTGTATGTGTGTGCTTGCAACATAACTGTCTGGCTGCCAGGTAGGGGCAGTAAATCTATCATTCCTGCTGTGTTTACTTACCACTTTAAAAAGCTGTATTTTCAATTTAAACAACGTTTATCACTAAATGCAGATGAGCTTCTATAGCTGCGGCCTCCACAAAGACTCCATTCACTGTTAGCGCTGGATTTGACCAGGGAAAGTAAGTCTTACATCCAAGATTAAAGGCTTATTTCCTAACCAATTTGCTCTTCTTCATCTTTAGGATTCCTCTCAAACTATCATATTACAAATAGGATTGTGCTCAAAGACCAACATTAAAGGTACGACCAATACCTTTCCACATAAATGTCATGCTTCTACCTTAGCAGCTCTACAGTGAGCAGAGGAGACAAGATTTATTTCTTCTCCACCTTCTCTCCTCCTTATCTCCCCTCATTTCCTCTTCTTGTTACTCTTCACCTCCCCTTTTTTTTTCTCTTGTTCCTGCCTCTTGTCAAGGAGGCAATTGTATGCATAAATTCTGGAGCAGCTTGAATTTAACCCTCTAAGTCAGCATTAACTACACAAACTTTAGTCACAACTGGATTTGTGATGTCCCTTGATGATTCTTTATTGGCTGTAACCAACAAGCAGACATTCACAATGAGCGAGGGCTGTGTTGTTGTAAATTATAGCAGTGGGGCCCCCGCTGGGAGTTAGAACAGATTTATAGGACACTAATAAGCACTATCTCTCAAGCAGATAGCTCTACAAGACACTTGTCTGTGCATGTGTGTGAGAGACATTGACTAGGAGGGAAGGGAATAAAAAATGAGAAATTTCCGTTTTAGCACAAAACACATGTTGGTAAAAATGTTTCAATAGGGATCTGGCTGGATTTACATGAGTAAACTAGAACATGATGTCATAAAATTACAGCTTACAAAGAAAAAAAAAAAGAAAGTATTTTTTCATGTGGCCCTGAAAAATTCTAATAAAAACATACCATCATTTAACCACAGTCTTGAATTTAGTTTAGGCTTTTTTTTCTCTCCTCACAAATAAAATATGTTTTAGCAGAAATCAAAAAATGTTCCTTTTTTTTTGTTTATATATTTTTACACTCTCCTAGGAACCAACATGTTGGTAATCCCAAATTCAGCATGTACACATTCTTCCTAAAACACATAAATTTTACAGTTTTTGTTAGTGTTGGGCTGATCGATACAAAATGTTGATCATTTCGATACAACCCAATTTTTGGTATTAAAATTGGATTAAAACTATCATGTTTATTTTAGTAGTTTAGTTTCAGGTTCAGTCTTTCATAAAAAGGCAACAGGTTGTCTCTTTTCGCAGAATTATTCATAATTTTTATGGTGATTTAAAAATTTTGTAGTTTGAGAAAAATCAAGAAAATACCTGTAGTTGTTGGATGTAGTGTGTGATGATATATTACCAAAAAATATTAAAAGTATTTGTTGTGATATCGTTGATACTTGCCCTACTATTTACCTTGTATACCAAAGTAAGTAGTATGGCACACCACTATAAATTTTGTGTGTGATAGATGCAGTTAAAAACACCTCAGAAATGTTAACAGTAGTTTTATGGTGCCACATTAGTAACGATAAAGTTATGGCTCTCCTCTATATGTCCACCAGAACAGCCGACAGGGCGTCAACTAAAGCTGGTGGAGTTATAACCACCGCAAACATGTTTGCATTCAGCAAAGATGTTGTTGAGTACAGATTGGAAATGATCAGATATCAAATACAAAGTTACTTCCTCCAATGATGTAGTTCACAATTCACATATATATCAATCAATATATAAGGGTTACCCCCATGCACTAAGATACAATATTTCATCTATGTATGCTGTTCTAATAGTCAGAGAAAATATGATAATTCATCTGTTGTGCTATCTTCCAAACTACGACCATTAGAGTTTATTTTACACACAATAATCTGCTCATTAGTTTGAGGAAATCACAAAAAACACACAAAAAAAACTTCCTATTCTGTTAATTCCGAAGTTCAACAAATTTAGGATGTGGTTTCCCAATACATGAAGGAGCGGAGAGTATGAAGGTGGGATAAGCAGGTTATAACTCAGTCAGTACAATGACAAAAAAAAAGAAAAACATACAAAAAAACCCCAAAACATTTTATTTGATTAATTCAATTTAATTTAATTCTGTTTATTTAAATAGCAATCATTCACAAAACATGTCATTTCAAGACACTTCACAGTTAAACCAGATCATACAGTCAAATTGATTCAAAGTTTTTTATCTAAGGAAAACCAGTTGATTGCATCGAACTCATTGACTCGAAGGCAATCCCTCACACTAAGTATGCTTGTAGTGACAGTGGAGAGGAAAACTCCCTTTAACAGGAAGAAACCTCCAGCAGAAACAGGATCAGTGTGAGCGGCCATCTACTGAGGCTGACTGGGGTTCAAGGAGACGGAAGCAGACATGCAGAAAGAAGCAGAGACACAAAAGGCAACTGTCAACCATCTCCACAGTCCAGGAATCACACAGCCAGGCAGATGAGCTCCATGCCAGCTACTCATGTCGGCCAATGAAAGAAAGCTCACACAGTTAGTCACAGTAAGAAAAAACAGAATAGACGCGGCGAAGCTGCTTGGAGAAAAAGCACAGAGTGTTAGAGATTGATCTAATAAATTCTGCAGAGTGGGAGAATAGGAATAAAATAAAGAAGAATGATGAAAAAGGGGTCCCTATGTCCTCCACCAATCTAAGCTTACAGCAGCATAACTATAGAGAAAGGTCTGGATAACCACTCTTAACTATAAGCTTTATCAAACGGGAGAGTTTAAAAACTTGCCTTAAAAGTGGACAGGGTGTCTGCCTCACGGTCTAAAACTGGTAAGGTTCCACAGGAGAAAACCCTGATAACTAAAACATCTGCCTCCCATTGTACTTTTAGAAATTCTAGGAACCTCTGGTAAACCTGCAGATTTAGAAATTCATCACTAACAGCTTCTTATATTCCTCCAATATACTCATTATAATGTCAAGGCCTACATATATATATATTTCTAATATTCATTAAAAAAGAATTAACTATCAATAAACATCCATCCATTATTCTGACACGCTTGTCCCAATTAGTGTCGCGAGGGGTGTTGGTGCGTATCTCCAGCGGGGTTCATACAGAGGCGAGAGGTACACCCATGACGAATTAAGCCGGTCTGTCGGAGGGTGTTACACTGAGACACACATGACATACAACCATTCACACACACACTCACACCCAAAGGAGAATCTAGAGAAGCCAGTAAACCTAACTTTATGTTTTTGGACTAATAAACAATAAAAATATAATATCACGTAGCTTATTTTTTGGGGGGTCGTTAAAGGTAGACATCTTAGCAAAAAAGTTATTATTAATGTCTGAAGTTATTTAGGCCTAATGACTAACGGAAAAAGTTTGGATCATGACCTGGAGTGACTCAGTTTCATATGAGTTTGATGAAAAAATGTTTATTTCAAATTTATTGACTCAAAACTTAAATCTGACTTGAAATGACTAATTTAAGATATTTTTAGACTAACTCTTCACAGATTTAGAAGTGATTGGTGAACTGTGGGTTGAGCTACACCGTTCATACAAACATTTGTACTCAGAATTTCAGTTCTTTCCTTCCAAACACCCATGTGGTTGTCACTCTTTTTCCTTACAGTAATTGAAAACAATCTGCTGCCAAAATGCCGGTAATATCCAGCAATGCTCTGTATGTGTAAGTTAAGACATGCTACCTGTCAAAGTTGTTGGTTTAAAAACCACAGCCTGCTTCTAAGAGCTGCCTTTGACAGAGCAACAATACCATCAAATCTGACTGAAGAAACTTGCACACAGCAAGAAAGAGCTAACATGCTGATGTTTTGATTGTGAGGATGTTTCTCTGTTTGTGCCTTTTTGGACTTTATTGTTGTGCGTGTCTCTGTGTGTGTTCACCTGTGACAGGGGCTATTCATTAGATAGAGATGAGCTCATGAGGGTGGGTCCCACAGAGGGATTGGTGAGTGTATCTCAAATCCAAGGTTAATCCTGGCCTTTCACTCTGCAGAGTCTAGTTAACAGAAAGCGTGGTGGGTGGGTTTGGAAGGAAGAAGCAGAAATGAGAAACCTAATCGGATTTTGCTTTCTGAAAAACACAAGGGAAAAAAAAACGCAAAAAAAAAGAAACAGAAATTTGATTCCTTTCTATTACAGTGACTTTAAACATTCAAAGTAGCAGATGACAGGTCTTTGCAACTCACATGTTGTCTCTAGATTTTATCAAATGATTTATGTAATAGAACAATAAACACCATGCATAATTATGGATAAAAAAAACAATACGTAAAAATTGTGTAAAAGATTTGGATTCAACCTGTTTAGACAGTAATGTCTGACGACCTTAAATGCTACAGGTCTGTTTTTTTTTAATCATCTTTAGACAACTCAACGGATGATTTTACATAATTTTAATTCAAGAAATTATTAAAATAAGCCAAGCTGGATGGAAAAGAGTTTTTACAAATAGTCCTAAAGTCTTGCTATTGAATCTCAGGTTTTGACCACATAGCCAACTGTTAGCCTGTGGTGGCTGGCCACCCACCCAAATGACCTTTATTAAGACATAAAAATAAAAGAAAGACATTAGAAATTCAAAATAATTTGAATATATTTATATATTTTTTAGATATGCAAGACACGTATTTAATCTTTAATGAAGAGTAAAAGAGTAATGAAGAATAAAGCTGTTTAGTTCATCGTTGGATCGGTGACGGATTTCCACCTTGGGGCAAAAAAATCTTTGGCCATTAAAAGTTGTACATGTGCAGTAGCTCCTCTGCAATGCACAAGTATAGGGGAATTTGGGGAACAGGAGAGCAGCACCCTGACCTGACAGGAACTGTTGTCACAATCATAGTACGGATGATTGACAAACTTGGAGATGACTGGACAGTGACAGAGAGAGAAATGGTGCAAGAAAATTTCAATTAAGTGAAGTCCCTTAAGGCAAACTTAGCAAGAGAATCTGGAGGTGAGGATTGGACCTGATCAGCTGAACATCAAAATGAATCAGCAGTCTAAAGACAGAGTTAGACAGTACACTCTGTCTTTTTCCAGGACCTGATTCAGCTACAAGGCTTGGCTAACTGCATGCAGTGAGGCTAAAGCTTTTTTCTGTTCTACTGTCTCCCTTTTTGAAACCCAGCATGAATAAAGACAGGTAGGACTGATTTAAAGCACTTTTTAGAAAAGGCAAGAAGAACAATCTGGGATTCACATTGAAAATGATATAATATATTTTACTTTTTCTAGGTGTGTGTTCATTTGCATAATTGCTTAAATTAACACATTCTCAGAAAATTAATAGTTCTTATATACTAAAAAAATATAACGCTAACTAATAGCTTCTTCATTATTAAACTGGTACATTATTTTTTTAGGCTTGTGACACCGTATTGAAACATGCAAAACCCTGTTATGCATTTACAAAGCCTCAGAAGAGCAAGATTTATGTACAAAAATTATACCTGTACATGAAATTATGTTCTGTTTTTATGAAGTGTTTTCATAATTTTTTGTTGTTGTTGGCATTTATATAAATATACTGGTGTGATAACTTAGAATATATTTGATTGGTTTTTGGTAAACATCTATTTTGAATTTATAGGCCCCGGATAAAACTCACCAGCACGCCACTGCTGTTAACAAGGATGGTTTTCTTCTAGACACTCTTTAATAAATCTTTAAAATTGTGGAGCACTTGCCTAAAAATGCTCCTGTGTACAGATTGTCTAACAAGAGCTGAGCATTCAAAAGGGTTTCTGATTAATGCTACCCTACCTGTCTCATCAATTTAGGAGAATAGCTTTTTATTGCTATGTCACACTCTTTTTTTTTATTGTTTAATCACTTTATTCTCTGTGTGATGTCCAGGTTGGGTTATTTTCTTTTATCCTTTCTTCAAAAATCTTATCTCTGATCTGTCTGCAGTGTTCACTTCATGTTTCTGGTTGTTTTTTTTTTTTTTACCAATGGAGTCTCTAATTTTTAACCTTTTACAAACAGGATGCATTTACACTGCTACTGATTTTTACCTGACAAACAGTTTTAAAGTTAATTTTTAGTTTCATTTATTTGTCAAAAGTTAACAATTCCCAAGCATGTTTTCTCTTAAAAAAAAACACTAAATTTATACCCATAAATATATTGAAATCCAATCCAGTCATACAGAAGAATACAAAAGTCAATAACATTGAGATCAAAAACAATTATGTTAAGTTTTTGTTTATTATTTTTGATTGGTGGAAAAGTTTTGTATCGAAGCCAACCCAGTGGATTTTAATGAAGTCTGATTTAACATGATACAACAAGAAGATGTGGACTTTTTAAAAGAGGGAATCTTCAGCACAACCAGGCTCAGGGATGAACGTCATCTGCTGCCTGGAAAGTTTTTTTTTTGAAGACAGAAAAGATACACACACAAAAAGGGAAGCA
>JAGKQL010005097.1:0-12455 GCA_018398635.1 Cyprinodon brontotheroides
ATTTCTATATATATATATATATATATATATGTATAAGTGTTTGTGTATCTATATATCTATATATATATGTCTATATATATATACTGTATGTGTGTGTGTAATTATCTGCATTTTCTTAAAATAAATGAGATAGATAATGTGTTTTTTTTCTGTTTATTTAATTCAGGTTTCTTGCAACTGGTGACTCATACAGGTCAATTGCCAGCAGCTTCCGGGTGGGTATTTCCACTGTCTCCATCATTGTCCCAGATGTTGTTACAGCCATCTGGGACTGCCTTGTGGGAGAGTTTATGGCTGTGCCTGGAGAAGATGAGTGGAGGTCCATTGCTGAGGATTTTTGGAGGCGGTGGAACTTCCCTCTCTGCTGTGGTGCTCTGGATGGCAAACATGTAAAGCTAAAAGCACCTCCCAACTCAGGTTCTCTCTTTTTTAATTACAAGGGAGAATACTCATTGGTCCTTTTAGCCCTTGTTGATGCCCATTACAGGTTCCGGGTGATAGATGTTGGGGGTTATGGGAGAACAAGCGATGGTGGGATCTTGGCCAATTCCACGTTTGGCCAGGCTCTGCGTGAGGGCACGCTGAATTTTCCACCTGACCAGCACCTCCCCAGAGCTGACCACAGAGGACCCCAGCCCCATGTGATTGTGGCAGATGAGGCGTTCCCACTACGGCGAAATTTGATGCGGCCCTTTCCTGGACGCGGCGGCCTCACCAAAGAGCAGCGAATCTTCAATTATCGTCTGTCACGGGCTCGTCTGGTGGTGGAAGATGCGTTCGGGATTTGGTCTGGCCAGTGGAGGATGTTTCGCCGTCAGCTGGAGATCTACCCAGAGGTTGTGGAGAAATGTGTGAAGGCCACTTGTGTTCTTCACAATTTCATAAGGGCAAATGGGCATGTACCTGCACTGAGTGGAGCTGGAACAAAGGAAGATCCCCTTCCAGATGTGGGGCGCATGGGAGCAAACCATGCAGCAAGAGAGGCAACTGATGCCAGAGAGGCATTCATGGCCTACTTCTGTGAGGAGGGAGCAGTTCCATGGCAGCCAACTGAGTAGTCATGTCCTCCACAGGACTGACGCACAACGGCTCTTTTAAGAGCCACCCACCAAAACTTCAAGAGCCTAGTTTCTATATAACTTAATCATTTTCCTTGCTTGTTAACATGATTGTGTTGAAAACATTTATATGTTATGCTGTTTGTCTCCCTCCTCTTTGCAGAAAGTAGCTTCCTGGAACTGTTTCTGACTCCTGCTCCTGGTTAATCACAGCATAACCACAAGCAAAACCAAGACCGTTGTTACAGTTCACTTAAAAGTTTTTGGGAAAATTAATTAAAGACGATGTTAGTGATTTGTGGCTCCTGAATCTATCATTTTATCAAAATGTTTCATCTTTAAATGAATAATACTGTAAAATATAAATATTTTAATTCACTTCAACTATTTAAAAGAACTGACAAATGAAAGATCAAAGTGATAGTTTAAATAATTAAACCAAATGTAAATTCATAAAATATTTATTAAAACAGATTTTGAACAAACATTAATTCAACACAGACATACAACGTGAACAAAAAGGAAAAAAAAAACATGAAAATGTCTGTTTCCTCTCCTGCAAAAAGTGCCACCTATTTTATGTTAAAAAAAATTACTCTGTGGTCTCTGATGGTTCCAGATTAAGCGTGACAGTGCTGCTTTCATACAATAGCTTATGAATTTGAAATTTTACAAAGTCCTTTGACTCTGGTGGAACCTTTTTCAGGAGAGGAAGCAGAGAACGCAGAAAATAATCGTCCTCACAGCAGGGGTCAGATGTGGATTTAGTGTCAGCGATCGGTTCTCAAATCGGAGGACCAAAGATGCAGAACACCACTGGACGGACACAGGATGAAAAGTATTAACAAGTTTATTTGCACAATCACACAGATTTATGCAGAAGGCTGGTTCGGGCCTGGATTCTGGTTTCACCCGGAGTCTGCGTGAGAGACAGCACTGTTAAGGACTGTTGGCGACGGGTTTACAGTTTCCAATGGTGCACAGATAGTACCTTGAGGGTTCTTGAGGTTCTCTTGGGAGAGAGTCACTGTTGGTTCTGGAGAAAGGATTTATTAGCAGAGTCCGTTGGCTGCTTCAGCGTCTCACGTCTAGCTTGAACAGACCCTGGCCTTGGTTTCCCAGCTCTAGCCCAGAACTGCTTGGAGGTTCTCTGAGAGTCTTCAGGGTTTGGCTCTGAGGGTTCGGCTCGGCAGGTTAGCTCTTCCAGAGCTTTTCACGGAGGAAGCACGGGTTTCCTAGAGGCACAGAGACAGAGGTTAGAATCCAACCAGGAATTAGAGTCATGGAAAAATCACTGAGATCAAGGCTTTAGCGCTGACCAACTGGAACAACACTGCGGCGTTGAGGCAAGGTCTGAAGACAGCTTATATAGTGGATCCTCTGATGATCTTGGATGAGCTGCAGCTGTGCAGGAGGCTCCCCCAGAGGATCCACGCAGGACTCTGCTGGAGAAAGATGGGATTTTCTCCAGCTCCCAACATTTAGATTTTAGGACCTCCAACATCTCCCTCTCAAATTCTGTGGGCTCAACATGCTGCCTTTTCCGGACCCTCTTCTTCGATGGACCTTAAAAGCAGACAGTATAATTAGAGCAGAATATAGGATTTTGGGGATCACAAAATAAGGTCTCATTTTATCTGGTGTTTCATTGCACAACAACAAACAGAAGAGGAGACAGTACCTTACTGATTCCATACACACCTGATGATGATGGAGCAGAGGATGGTCTAGGAGCAGAGGATGGTCCAGGAGCAGAGGATGGTCCAGGAGCAGAGGATGGTCCAGGAGCAGAGGATGGTCCAGCCAGCTCAGAGGAAGAGGCAGACAGCTCAGCAAGCTGGTTCTGAGACACTGTTGTTTCTGTTTCTGTCAATATATTTATTAAAACAATTTAATAATATGAACCACTATAAATTAAACAGAGGAGATGAAACCGGATCATTTTTAACTGTCTCACTAAACAAACCTCTGGCATCAGATAGCCCTGAATAATCCTCTGGCTCCTCTGGGTGGCTGTACTCAGCGGCCTGCTCCTCCTCGACCCTTCCCTGCATGTTGCTGGTGGTCTCTCGTGGAGTGACGAAGGGTTCAAGGAAGGACAGGACCGCTAGATATTTCCACCTCTGTGCTGTCCCTGCTGCTGCACCACTTCTCTTTCTTTCTTTTTCCTTTTTAACCTCCCTCACATATGTGTCCCTCAAGGTTTTCCACCTCTTCCTGCATACATCCTCTGAATAAACATTTATTGAGCAGCATGAAATTAGCAATATATTGAAAGTGTATGTTTAACATTGTAAAAGCCTGGATAACTTACCAGAGAGTCCGATTTCCTCACTTATCCTTTTCCATGCCTTGTCCTTTCTGCTCTTGTCTCTATATTCGTAACTTGATTGATCATAAATCACTGGATGAGAGCAAACAGCAATGATCAATTTTTCTTCCATTTTCGCAAATTCCCGGGTTTTCTCCGTCTTTCCCTCCAGTCTGAAAACACAGCTACGTCATTTAGGCGGAGCTTCTCTCTGATTGGTTGACGCCTTGCGTTATCGAGCAGCAAAAATAAAAATTTTTCCATCTCGAGGCAGCAGCGGCGCTTGCGGCGCGTCCCGCTTGGCGTCAGATGCCAAAGCGAGCCCGGACTGCTGCTGCTTCAGCTGCTCAGCAGCGCTGCGCTTGCTGCTGTCGAAATGCGCCCGCTGGACCTTTGCTGGCGCCTTGGCGCCGCGTCAACCATTGACTTTGCATGTAAACTCGCTGCTTCTGTCTGCGCCAGCTGCCCCCGGTGTGAACGCAGCATAAGATGGAGCTTGGCCATTTAAGGCTTTATATGTGAGAAGGAGGATTTTAAATTCAATTCTTGATTTAACAGGAAGCCAACAAAGAGAAGCCAGACATAGGGAGAGATACACTATATTGCCAAAAGTATTTGCTCACCTGCCTTGACTCACATATGAGCTTAAGTGACATCCCGTTCCTAATCCATAGGGTTCAATATGACGTCGGTCCACCCTTTGCAGCTAGAACAGCTTCAACTCTTCTGGGAAGGCTGTCCACAAGGTTTAGGAGTGTGTTTATGGGAATTTTTGACCATTCTTCCAGAAGCGCATTTGTGAGGTCGCACACTGATGTTGGACGAGAAGGCCTGGCTCTCAGTCTCCGCTCTAATTCATCCCAAAGGTGTTCTATCGGGTTGAGGTCAGGACTCTGTGCAGGCCAGTCAAGTTCATCCACACCAGACTCTGTCATCCATGTCTTTATGGACCTTGCTTTGTGCACTGGTGCACAGTCATGTTGGAAGAGGAAGGGGCCAGCTCCAAACTGTTCCCACAAAGTTGGGAGCATGGAATTGTCCAAAATGTCTTGGTATGCTGAAGCATTCAGAGTTCCTTTCACTGGAACTAAGGGGCCAAGCCCAGCTCCTGAAAAACAACCCCACACCATAATCCCCCCTCCACCAAACTTTACACTTGGCACAATGCAGTCAGACAAGTACCGCTCTCCTGGCAACCGCCAAACCCAGACCCGTCCCATCAGATTTGCATGGGAGAAGCTGACTGCCACCCAGATTTACCGCGCCTCCACTGCTCTAGAGTCCAGTGGCGGCGCGCTTTACACCACCGCATCCGACGCTTTGCATTGCACTTGGTGATGTATGGCTTGGATGCAGCTGCTCGACCATGGAAACCCATTCCATGAAGCTCTCTGCGCACTGTTCTTGAGCTAATCTGAAGGCCACATGAAGTTTGGAGGTCTGTAGTGATTGACTCTGCAGAAAGTTGGCGACCTCTTCGCACTATGCGCGTCAGCATCCGCTGACCCCGCTCCGTCAGTTTACGTGGCCTACCACTTCGTGGCTGAGTTGCTGTCGTTCCCAAACACTTCCATTTTCTTATAATACAGCTGACAGTTGACTGTGGAATATTTAGGAGCGAGGAAATTTCACGACTGGATTTGTTGCACAGGTGGCATCCTATCACAGTTCCACGCTGGAATTCACTGAGCTCCTGAGAGCGACCCATTCTTTCACAAATGTTTGTAAAAACAGTCTGCATGCCTAGGTGCTTGAATTTATACACCTGTGGCCATGGAAGTGATTGGAACACCTGATTCCAATAATTTGGATGGGTGAGCAAATACTTTTGGCAATATAGTGTATGATCTCTCTTTTTCATTTTAATCAGAACTCTGACTGCAGCATTTTGGATCAGCTGAAGGCTTTTAACTACAGTTTGTGGACTTCCTGATAGTAAAGAATTACAATAGTCCAGCCTTGAAGTAACAAATGCATGGACTAGTTTCTCAGCATAACCCCCGGACAGGAGATTTCTAATTTTTGCAATGTTCCTCAGATGAAAGAACGAAATTCTAGAAACCTCTTTGATATGGGATTTAAATGACAGGTCCTGATCAAAAATAACACCAAGATTTTTTTACTTTATTATCTGAAATCAGTTTAATCCCATCCAAATGAAGTGACTGACTAATCAGCTTCTTTTTCAGAGACTCTGGTCCAAAGACTATAACTTTTGTTTTGTCTGCATTCAGAAGCAGAAAGTTAAGAGTCATCCAGGTTTTTATGTCTTCAAGACATGCCTGTAATCTATGCAATGGGTTAGCTTCATCTGGATTTATAGACAGATATAGCGCAAGGTATCACACTCCAGCATAACAGTGGAAATTAATCCCATGCTGTCTAATAACTCTACCAATTGGGAGCATGTATAAAGTAAAGAGAATTGGTCCTAGCACCGATCCCTGTGGTACTCCGCAGGTAACCTTTGAGCATGTTGAATTTGATCAGATAGATAAGATTTAAACCAGTCTAGTGCTGTTCCTTTAATTCCAACAAAATATTCAAGTCTTTCTAAAAGAAAATTATGGTCAACTGTATCAAATGCAGCACTGAGATCCAACAGGACGAAAGCACAGATACAAGTCCATTATCTGAGGCCATGAGAATATCATTAGTGACTTTCACCAGAGCTGTTTCAGTGCTATGATAAGTTCTAAAGCCAGACTGAAACTCTTCAAAAGTTTATTATGTTATAAGTGATCACAAACTTGTTTGGCAACTACTTTCTCAAGAATTTTAGATAAAGAAGGAAGATTGGATATACCGTATTTACACGACTATAAGGCGCACCTAAACGTCTTTTTTTCCCCTCAAAATGTGCGGTGCGCCTCTATGGTGCGGTGTGCGCTCTATGTGTGTTGTAACTGCGACTTTTGAGAGACCACCTCATTGAGGAGATGATGAAAGAGTGGCTGAATGTAAGGAGACCAGGTGTTTTTTTTCCACTCATCACCATTAATCTAGAACTCCACGCGCAGCCTACCTATCTCACAGCTGATGTGAAAAACATGGGGAAACAAATTACCCCAGTGCTCGCTGTTCAACCGCCAACACCGCGTGCAACCGACATAAAGCAGGTGCAGCGAAGCAGCGAAGCATGGCGAAGTCACCGCTGGACGCCGCTACGAGTAGTGCAGCAAAAGGTCCTTGCAGCGCGTTTGACGCCGCAGGTGCAGCACGCCGGAGCGCGAAAGATCTGACGCGACCGCCAACGCGCTGCTGTTGCTGCTCGAGATGGAAAATTTTAAGTTTTAAAGCTGCTGGACGCCTTCACGATATCAACCAAATTCCAGAAGCCGACCTGGGGAGCTGACAGCCAGACAGACACAGCGCTCTGATGAAAGAGAAGATGAAAGCTGTGGCTGAGGTGTAGCCTATGTGAGGAGAATACCAGGTGTTTTTTTTCATCGCATCACCACGCTGCTGCCCATCTCACAGCTCTATGTGAAAAGGTGAATCTACGAACGCTGAAGCCGCCTATCCTGCAGTGGTCGGACAAAGGAACTTCAACCTTCAACATCGTGTGAAGCCACCGCCTGCCTCAAAGTGCTGCGAGCCGGCGTGGGGAGCGAGATGGATGACCCCACGGAGACCACAGTTTCAGGATGCGGAAGGTAGCTCGGCAAGTTACGCCACAGTTTGCGGATGGATTGTAGATGCTTGGAATAACGCGGTCAGTGCTGGCTCTGTTAGCCCGCTTTTGCAAAAGCCGGGCATTATTTTCTGAGGAGCGCGCCGCACGGAAAGTGACTCCACAGCGCAGAAGGGGAAATTGGCATGTCTGATTTAGCCGCAGCTGTTTAATTCAGAAACAGAGGATGATGACTTTGATGGGTTTGATTAATACTTTGTAATAAATACATGAATAAAGTAATAATCATACTTCTGTTTTGCTCCCGCTCTACTTTTTTTACATGAAAACTTAATTCAGGAAGTTTCCAAGATGGCGCTGGCGTAAGTGGTCGCCGGGTTGCAGCTCTCTGCCAACATGGACTAAAAACCTACAAAATACCCTTCGAGAATAAGATTAACAGACCAAAAAACACTGCGAGATATGGCTAACGTGAAAAAGCAGCTAAAAGCGAAGACCCCAACGACATCCAAGCAGCCAAAACTGACAGAGTGTGCTCTACGGGGAAAGCTAGCTCCCGATGCTAACACTAGCATGACGGAGCAGCCAGACTCCGCACACGGGGAGCCCGCAGCAACAGGTGTGGATCCTCCCAGACCTGAGCACATTTCCGGGGGAGAAATACTCGTCAAGGTACCCACTCTGGATCTACCCCACACCATGCTACCATATACTAGAATAGACTACTTTTTTATATTTAATCAAGATAGGTCAAAAATAATAGATGCTGACATAGGAACAATAGATCTAAGTGACCATGCCCCAATCTACATTAACATAGAACTGGATGAAAAACAAAAAAACACACTCTGGAGGTTCAATACCAGCCTATTAAATGATCCTTCATTCAAAACAAAAATTATAAACGATATTAGTATCTATCAGGAAGAAAATGATACTGGTGAAATAACACCATCCATATTGTGGGACGCAGCCAAAGCTGTGTTAAGAGGCAAAATCATAGCCATAACTGCGGCAAAAAAGAAACAAAGACTAAAAACTTTAGATGAACTTCAAAAAAAACTAAAACAATTAGAAATTGAACATGCCCAAAATAAAGACCCTCAAACACTGCAAGAAATTAAAAAAATTAGAACAGAAATTAACGACCTATCCTCACAAGAAATAATTAAGAAAATTCTCTTTACCAAACAGAAGTATTACGAAAACGGACCTAAGTTTACAAAACTATTAGCCTGGAAACTCCGAAAACAACAAGCTGAAAGAGCTATTTTTAAGATCAGAGACAAATTGAAAGGTACAATTTTGACAAAACAAGAACAGATACAATCTACATTTGAAACTTATTACAAAAATCTGTTCTCTAAAATTTCTGAAGGGAAAGAAGATGAAATAAAAGCCTTTCTGGACGGTCTTAACCTACCTTCCATGACTGAAGAACAAAACAAAAAACTAAGAGCAGAAATAACCGTATTGGAAATACAAAACGCCATTACAAGATTACGCAACAACTCAAGTCCAGGTAGTGACGGGTTCACCTCAGAGTGGTATAAGGCCTTAAAAGAAACACTCATACCTATACTTTTAACCACATTCAATTGGATCCTCAAAAATGCTCAGACCCCTCCTAGCTGGAAAGAAGCCATTATAACACTCATACCTAAAGAAGGGAAAGATCGGTTGGACTGTGGCTCATACAGACCAATTTCGATTCTAAACGTAGATTATCGCATTTACACCTCAATTATGTCTAAAAGAATGGAACAAATACTTCCTAAATTAATTCATAATGACCAAACAGGGTTTATTTACAGACGACAGACTCAAGACAACATAAGACGAACCTTACACATAATGAATTACATACAAACACAACAAAAAGAAGCAGTAATAATCAGTTTGGACGCAGAGAAGGCATTTGACTCGGTCAGTTGGCCTTATCTATTCCAAGTTTTGGAAAAATTCAAAATCGATAACCTAATAATCCAAAATATTAGAGCCCTATATGATAACCCTATTTCAAGAATTAAAATTAATGGCAACCTAACAAAAGCTTTAATTTTGGAAAGAGGAGTGAGACAGGGTTGCGCTTGGTCGCCTTTGTTGTTTGCTTTATACCTGGAACCATTAGCCCAATACATTAGACAATCAAAATCAATCAATGGTGTAGTCATCAAAAAAGTAGAACATAAAATAGCCTGCTATGCAGACAATGTTTTGTTGTATTTGTCCAACCCAGTAACTTCAATACCCAATGTGATGGCTTTCCTCCAAAAAATTAGTCCACTGTCCGGATACAAACTAAACATACAAAAAACTGAAATTCTCTCCTATTGGCAACCACCCCTAACTTTCAGAAAAACATATCCATTTAAATGGCAAACCACATCTCTTAAATACCTGGGGGTGGTGCTACATAGGGAGTTGTCTACAATCTTGGCAAAGAACTACACCCCTCTTTTTAACACCATTAAGAAAGATCTAGAAAAATGGAATCTTATCCCCCATTTAACTCTAAGCCAAAGGATCGAGACTATAAAGATGAACATCCTTCCCAGATTTCTTTACTTGTTCCAAACTCTTCCAATCTCCATTCCTAACAAACTATTTGAGGAATGGGACAAAACCAAGACAAGATTTATATGGCAAGGTAAAAAACCCCGCATTCGACTCAAAACTCTCCAATTAACAAAAGGAAAGGGGGGCTGAGGCTTACCCTGTTTAAAAAATTACTTTATTTCAGCTCAAATCAGAACTTTGTTGTACTGGTGTGATCCCAAATATGATGCCCAGTGGAAAAACATTGAATGTAACCTATTACCAAATATCCCAATGCAAGCTTTATTAGCAGATGAAAAACGACTGGATCAAATCAAACAGGTGAAGAATCCCTGGGTAAATTCTGTTTTGAGCACCTGGAAAGATATGCTTAAAACACACAAACTTAAAGCTACAGTGTGTAATAATTACAGGCATATAAAGTCAGAAATTTAATATATATTATACATAACTATGTTATTTATCATCACCTATGAGTTTTCGAGCTCAGCCTTTAACCATAATATTTGCGTCGTTGCCTTAGAATTCGCTATTTATAATTACATAGGAGTTGCGGTCTCAAGCAGCCATGGAGGCTGATTATCTTTTTGGCGCCACGGCAAGCGAAGCAGAGGCAAATGTAAACTAGCGACATTGCGCAGATCTCCCATGACGCTCGAAAATAACTACGCAAAGTTGAGAGAGATGAAACTGAGACGGTACTGAACAGTAGATGGCAGTATTATGCCTGAGAAGCGTTTAGTCTGCCTGAAACCAAAGAAGAAGAAGAAGCAGTAACAAGAAAGGTGAACAAGGCAGCAGGCGTTGAGTGACTTTGCAAACTGTTTGGCACTGTGTGGCCAAACATCAGATCGAATGGAGGATCATGCCTACTCTGTATCACAACGAAAAGCGGCGGACACCGAACCCCGGCCATCTAAGAAGCGGAAACACGACGAGAATAAACGCAAGCGCGACAAGAAACTTGGTATTAAAAACACGGATCAACATTGGCACGGCATTTACACGATGGAAGTCACTGATGGAGGAAAAAGGTTTTCAAAGTGACGCTCAAGTTGCCAGTTTTCTCTTGGACAGGTAATTAATCCAACACACACAATTGTCTGATATCACTGCAGTTTTTGGAGTACAGGATGCTCAGACCTGTCTAAAACAATAACATGCTGCGTGATGATGCTGTTATTCTCCAGTATACTTATTCAGCAACGCCCCTGACGTTTCATAGGTAATACCATTCAGTAATTTTCTGTAAAATAATTTTCTGGATATATACCGTCGGTTACTTCTTCTCCCGCTACTTTGGAGATCTTCGCGCCTTTTCGGCCCTGCTGTTCAGCCCCCGCTGGCACCCCTCCCTCGCCTGGCCCTAGCTGCACGGCCTCTCCCGGCCTTTCCCTCGCCCCTCCCCTCCCGCTTGTAACCCCATGCCACTTCAAAATGAGACTTGGACTCTGTAAACGCGGGAATATATATTCTTCCAGCGAACACAATCTCGCTGTTAAACTAATGACTACAATAACTTCGCTCTGTTTATATCACCATGCAAAGCAGAAGCTCACCAAAACGCCACAACGAACGTAGAAAAAATAACGGTATATTTATTATCTTAAGTCTACATGAAATCTATACCCTACACAGACTAATGAAATACTATCTGTAAAATTATCTATGTAAACAAACCCCATTACTTGAGAAGGTAGGTGATGCGGACGTCGTGGAAGACATTTTGTCCCGTAACGCTCGCTGTACTGTTGGGGGGAGAGGCGGTGGGGGGGAGATAAATTTATATGTTGCTGCTATGGGTTCGCAGTCTGACCGCTAGATGTCGCTTAAATAACACACTTAAGCTTTAAGAGAAACATAAAAATTTTAAATTGGTTTGCTTACGATACAAACTTCATGCCTAATAATACAGATGCAAGATTTAAATTATGGATTCAGAAAGACCTGAAAATGTTCTACCAAATTGTAAAACAAAATCACATGGAAAGTTTTGAAATGATAAAAGAAACATTTGGCTTGGAGAATCAAGATTTCTATAGGTACCTACAGATAAGAAATTACTACAATGCATAAATCAAACAGAATGATGACAACCCATTGATAGATCTCTTCATTAAAGCATATAAATCAAATCTTCCTAGAGGGTTAATATCAAAATTATACATTTGTATTAATAACCCAGACAACCATTCTACTACCTATATTAAAAATAAGTGGGAAAATGAAGGTAGATTTACTTTAACTGAGGATGAATGGGAAAGTGTATGTTTATCTCAATGGAAGACAACAAAGTCACATATCTGGAAAGAATTTAGCTGGAAAACTATCGCACGTTTCTTTATAACACCATGTCAAAGCGCTCATTATTCACAAGGGAACACTGGATGCTGGAGAGGATGTGGGTGCCTAAAGGCGCATCATTATCATTTGTTTTGGGAATGCCCAGTTATCCAGAAATATTGGAAAGACATGAACAATGTAATGCAAACTGTTTATAATGTCACCATCCCTTTCAACTTCATGACCATGTACCTTGGACTGAAAACACCGGCAATGGACACAGTAAACAAATACCTTTGGAATATAATGCTTGCTGCTGGAAAAAAAGCCATAACTAAGAAATGGATGACACAGTCAGCCCCCACGATTTCAAACTGGATTGAAATTATGACTGAAATAAGAAACATGGAACAAATTACTTTTAAAATTCACTTGAAACTGGACATTTTTCACAAACTTTGGTCAAAATGGGACTCTTACAGGTTAAAATGTGCTGTGCTTCAAGATGGTCCATGATCCATCGCTACTTTCAACAAGCTGTATTTTGCCAACTGCTCTCTATGTCGAACTGTTCTGTGTTATTAATGTTGTATTGAAAACTTTGAAAAAA
>JAGKQL010005098.1:0-12335 GCA_018398635.1 Cyprinodon brontotheroides
AAAAAAAAACGTTTTCACTCTTCGTCAATCAATAGATGAAAAGTAGGTACAATTCTTCAGGTCCTTATCTGGTTGTAGATTTTTTTTTTTTTTACTCTAACAAATAGTGATCAAATAGGGTCCATAATTTACTCGAAACAAAGTCATTTAGAATGTTTTTAGAGCATAAACAGTAGTGTATAGGATTTCCTGAAAGCGCGCGCCTGCGAGTTCACGACGCTACGGAAACCGCGGCAGACCAAACCAGATGAAAGTGCGCATTCAGCTCGGCAAAGAACTCATGCTCTTCCTCAACACTGAAGTCCTCAGACATTTTTCTTTCATTGTTTCTTTCTTTGCACAGGTAAACAGCACATTTCTTCCTTTACGCTTGCATTATCGGCAGAGCAGACGCTGAATGCGCACTTTCATCTGGTTTGGTCTGCCGGCTTCCATAGCGTCGTGAACGCGCAGGTGCGCGCTTTCAGGAAATCCTATACACTACTGTTTATGCTCTAAAACATTCTAAATGACTTCGTTTCGGGAGTAAATTATGGGCGCTACCCACTCAGGACACTTGGAATACATTGGGCGAGCATATGGAGGAATATTGACACGTTTTGTGGACTTTTTATGGACCTTTCTGCATGGGCACCATAGACCTCCATTATTTTAATGTCAGCAGACAGCAAGAAGCCTCCCAGATCTCCAGATGCATTTGAGATATCAAAAGTACTCCAGAGTGTTGTTCAGCATGGGGGTGAGTAGAAAATGAAGGCTAATCATGTTTGGGTGTACTATTCCTTTAAGGAGCTGGTGCTAATATCTGTATAGTTTTCATGAAAATGTCCATGTTTATTTACATCTCTTGGATGATGATAAGCCTTTTCTATTACTTTTAGAGAATAACGTTATATCTTTGGTTAACCCTTTAAAATATATGCATTGCTTTTTGTGAGGGAAGTCAGGCCCTTTAACTCTGGCATGAACCTTTTGTGTTTTTTCAATTCAATTCAATTCTGTTTATTTCTATAGCTCCAATTCACAACACATGTCATCTCAAGACACTTTACAGTTTACCAGATCATACAGTCAAATTGGGATTTAAAGTGTTCTATCTAAGGAAAACTTTTCAGTTGATTGCATTGGACTCATTGACTCAAATACAATCCCTCACACTGCAAGCATGCTTGTAGCGACAGTGGAGAGGAAAAACTCCCTTTTAACAGGAAGAAACCTCCAGCAGAACCAGGCTCAGTGTGGTGGCCATCTGCCGCAGGCCGACTGGGGTTCAAGGAGACAGAGGCAGAGATACAAAAAGCAACTGTAAAAGGCGGCACTGTCCAGTAAACACACAGCCAGGCAGACGAGCTCTGAGCCAACTACAAGGTCAGAGGATGAAGAGAGCACATCCAGCCAGTCACAGTCAGAGAAACAGGACTACCGCGGCTGATCTCCAGCTACTATATAAACAATGGTGTTGATGGCGGCTTGGCACAGACACCGATATTTCTCTCCAGGATATTTGTCACAGCCAAACAGGAACAAGAGCGAGGCGAGCTACTACTATGACAAAAGCAGAAGCATAAATGTTGAGATTGAACTAACAGATTCTGCAGAATGGGACAATAGAGATGAGAGAATGAAGCAGAGAATGATGAAATGGAGTCCCTATGTCCACTCCAGAGGTCTAAGCCTATAGCAGCATAACTATAGAGAATGGCTCAGGATAACCTGAGCCACTCCCCAGCTGTCTAACTTTAACAAAAGGAGAAGTTTTTAAGCCTAGCCTTAAAAGTAGACAGGGTGTCTGCCTCTGTCACGACTAAAACTTGGTAGTTGGTTCCACAGGAGAGGAGCCTGACAAACTAAAAGATCTGCCTCCCATTCTACTTTTAGAAGCCTAGGAACCACTAGTAAAAACCTGCAGATTGAGGTAGAAGTGCATCAGATGGAGCTTGGCCATTTAAGGCTTTACATGTGAAGAAGGAGAATTTCAAATTCTATTCAGGATTTAACAGGAAGCCAATGAAGCCAATTGAATTGAATTATTTTTCTACTTTATTTTTGACATGTTCATTTTGAAATGCTCTACAGCTGATTAAAAAACAAAAGAAGAGCAACAGAATAAAATTTCATTTCAAACTCACTGACAAGTTGTTCTATTTTCAGAAGATTCTGAGGGCACCCCATGTGGTCCTTGAGGGCCACTTGGTACTTGGGCACAACGTTGGTGACCCCTGCTCTAAACCTCGTTTGACAAAGAGATGACCTTGCTCCACAAAATATTGTCAAGTGTCTTAAACACAACTTTGAAAAAATGTATTAGGTTTCATTTACTTTAAAATGATGACTATTTTTAAGCATGGCATAAAGCTTTATAAACCCTGCTTTGCATTTTTCCAAGCTATATTCTTGATCTATTTGCTGTTTTTTATTCCTCATGATCGTATCTATTAACTCATGTTCTCCAACAAACATAGTCCCTCAAAGAACAACTTTATGTATACATATATGTATTTAGCACGCTGGTAAACTTTGCACAGTACATTTTAAATAAATCAAAATAAAAAGGGTGTAAAAATATGTGCATCCCGTGTTTTTTTTAGATTTAGAATAGGCAAAAAAAAAAGCTTTATTTAACTTCTTAGTTAAAATTCAAACAAAAATCATTGACTTGTGTAGAAAAATTCATGACGTATGAAAAATTCTTCATGGTCTGTACAGCTAAAAGCACAGTACTAGCAGGATATTATAGTAACACCATTCTATATATTTTCTGAGAAAACCAGTACATTAAATGAAAGCTTTTTGAATCCAGTGTTCTTTTCTCTGTCTGAATATTACAGTTGGCCATATAAGGAGCTGAGGTGTTGCCCTGCACCTTCATGGTAGACACAGAGGTCCAATAAGCCTTTTTCTATCAATCTCTGAATTCCACTTACTGCCTCTTTGGGTCCTGTAATCATTGCATAATGCATATTCTACATATTCTACATGTCAGCCTCACATTGCTGGTGAAATCCCTCAATTTATGGACCAGCTCAAGAGGATTCACCCATTGAGGAATTTCTGCAGCACCAGGTCATTATCTAATAATAAAACTCTGGTTCCTTTTTTTTTTTTTAAAGCCGTCGTTGGAGCTCTTGATGTTCTTTCTTCTGACCCCTTGGATTTAACATGTAGACTGATGTTAGAGGCAAAAAAACAGACTCTAACAGGGGCCAATGTAATTCCACAATAATTCAGCAGGGCTTTCAGAAACATATTTATGTTTTTGCATTTCCTATATCCATATATTTTTTTTTTGTCTCTAAGATATTTAATTCATGAGGATGTCTGTCTGGCTTTGAACCATATTTATCCTTTGATTCATTTGTTGTACATATATCTGGTAACTTTACTGTCCAAAATATCTTCCAAAAACCATGAACCTTTGGGAGACCATGCTGTTTGCTAGTGGCCAGCTTCCTCTGGAAAAACACCTGTGGGGAAACTCTACAGGATAAACCAGTGATTTACACCAATGCATAATCCCAACAGGACAAATTCTGGGTCAAGCGCCCGCCTGCCCTCCTACGCTCCCCTTCAGTCTCAGGTGAGCAAGAAAGTCAGCTGGCAAGTAACGGGTTAGTGTCTGATCTCTCCCCTACACCTCCTTGTTTCAACCCTTCACCCCCCCTTCATCTTAGAGGGATATATATTGGAGGTCGTGACTCGTCTTCATCTGAGGAATCACTTCTAGAAGGACATACACAGACGTCTCTGGTTCATTTTGAGGGATCTGACTGACGCAGAACAGAATACTAATCATGACAACCTTTTTAAAAGTTCTTGTGCTTCTCTTCTGCATCGCCAAGGGAGAAGGCCACTGGCTGAGGTCACTGATAGGTAAGTAGTGATGGTGTGAACAATTGCTTTAAGTTTCACTGAATCAAGTAGAGAAATTGCTTATCAGATTTATCAATATGTCTGTCCTTCTTTTGCAGGCCAGAAGCAGAAAACTCTATTGTCTGCAGATGAAGAGAGAAGAAGCAGATCTTTAACTGTAGAAATCCAAACGGAAGCATCTGGAGCTGAGCCATCTCTCATCCCCATCGTCTCAGTCCCAGTCCGGACACGACGCTCAGCCCCTGACTCCCAGTGCAGCCTGCGCTCCATCTTGCTGCAGGTTCGAGACTTGGGCTTAGGCTACAACTCAGATGAGACGGTCTTATTTAAGTACTGCAGCGGGACCTGTCCCCGCGCTCGCTCCAACCATGACCTCACACTCAGCAACCTGCTGCTCAGCGGACTGCTCCCACATCCCACTCCTGGGGAGCTGTGGCACAACACACCATGCTGCAGGCCCACCCATTACGAGGACATCGCCTTTCTCGATAACTCCCACCGCTGGCACAAAGTGGAGAAGCTGTCTGCTGCAGGCTGCAGCTGTGTAGATTGAACAGTTGGACTAGTAGGGTGGGTGAGAGTTCTAAAGATATTTGCTGAGACACAATTTTGTCTCAGTAAACAAATTTATTTCCTAGAAGAAAAAACAAAAACTATTTTTGCAGTGAAAACCCTCAAAATTTAATTTCTATTGTTTATGTTTTAGGACTCACATTTCTGTGTTTGCATTGAGCTTTAGTAAAAGACAAGGAAATGACATTTTTACAGGCAGCATTGCTTTGTGAGTTCATGTTATTCAGAATTAGGACTCAACAACATTCAGGGTAAAACTGAACAAATGTTTTAACTTGAATTACAACAGATTTGTAAATAAGCTAATATGTATTTATTTCAAACCTAAAAAAAAACTGTAATTAACAAAATAACTATAAAGCCTTTAAGATGTGTGTTTTGCAAACAATGAATTAAGGTCTTGAATAGTTCAGCTACTTAAAAAGTGTATATATATGTAAAAACAAAAGCTATTTATTTATTTAATGTGTTTTTTTTACTTGAAGATTAATTTATTTGTTGATGTATTCATTTCTATGTAAATTCTATTAAAAAATGACCTTTTAATTTCTTTTTTTGCCTTATTTTAAAATGCATTAAACATAATGTGTTTCAATCAGTGTGATGTGTTTTCTATCAAGCTTAAACCATTAGATTGGATTTCTCATAAATGTATAGATCAATGAATAGATGGATAGATCGATCCAAGGTATATAGTTAAAAATTGGTCAGCCAATCTGAGTAAATATAAGTTTCCGTTTAGATTGAGCTCTGAACCACAGTCTGCCATTTGCTTTATTTATTTCTGCCCAAAAAACAAAAACTGTGAAATTGAGTTTTTTTCCTTTTGGTCAATATCATCATAATCAAATGATTTTTAAATTGTCTGGCAGGATTAAGGATCTATCACTTCCAGATTAATATATTGTTCATTATGTCCTGAAGCAAAGCCCTGTGCTTGCATGAACATGTGTTTAAAAAAAAGAAAAGAAAAAAAATACAGATCACAGCCAACAGGAACTTCAATATCTCAAGATAAAATATTTAATTTCTTTTACAGCAAGACGTCACATTTTTAACAGAAAGGAATTTTGCCTCCAAAGGCTTCCAGTGAATTCCATTCATAATTTCTAACTGGCCTGGATGTCTTCCTCTGCCTCCTCTGGTTGTGCCCCCCACACCTGAACCCGGCCCTCCATTGCAGTGAGGAGGCGGGTCTCTGTGGGGTGGAAAGACAGCGACTGGACGACTGCTTTTCCCACCGGCAACTTTAATGATAAAGATCCCTGCAATTCATTCAGGCAGAAATGATGTGGTCAGATTTCTGCTTTGAGGTTGAGAGACTCTTACAGGTCACATGCACTTTTAAAGTGTTACTGGATTTTACAATTACGCAATTCACATGCAATTATATCCCTAAATCTAGATATACAGGATGACAGTAAGGCTCTGTAGCACTGTGGAGGGTTGTAATAGACAGGTACTTACTTCCACCAGGTCCCAGCAATACACGTGTCCGTCCTCTGAGCAGCTCAGGACATGGGTGTCCTTACTGGACAGACAGCAGTCTAACTTGTAGCCCTTCATCTTGTGTCCAGTATATCTAATGGAAAAAACAGAAGATAGTGAAAAAAGTTTAGAAAAGCAAAACATGCTTTTTAAATTACTGATCAAATTATTCTTGATCTAGCTTGTTGTAATTTTTTTCAGAATCACTTCTTAGGATTTTCTATTCTGCTCCAAAAATGCTGTTTTAGCACAATAGTAATTCTGGAGGCCCTGTCCAGGCCTGGCACACTGTGACAGATGGTGACTTTTTAATTTCTTTTATTTAGTCTGATTGTAAATGAGCCCTGACTGGATCTTAAAAAGCTGTTAACTATGCCAGAGTAAAATGGGAAAATTAATTTTCATGAAACTAGGCTTAAAGAAAATATGTCAATAAAATACCTTTTTTTATGATAAGTTATTACCAGCAGTTTTATCTGCAAGGTGTCTCAGTAAAACGGATTTCTAACATACTAGCTTTAGGAAGATGATACACATAGAATAAAGCCAGAGATTTGCATAATCAGACTTGAGTAGACTCTGGGATATTTTTTGGTTTGCTTTACAGTCTGGCCAGTTCTTACTTTCATTTGTAACGAGTATAACATACGCACTTCTGATACAGCTGACAGGAACACAGACTATAAGGTCTTTCAAAAAAGAATCTCTTATTGGTTTGAAGGTTTTACAACAGACCTCTTAACCTTAGTTTTATATGTTTATTTAATGTCAGTTATTGTGCTTATATGTTGAGTAATGTTCATTTTTAAGTACTTTGAGTGCACAGGGTTTATACAGGAATGAGCAACTCTAATTTAATGCTTTTAATGCTCTTAGAAATAATTTTAATACCATCAACAAGTATCCATGACTCTCATATATACACAGCAAATTCCTTCTTCATCTTTACCGTCGGCAGGCTGCCATTCTCTAGCTTTTCTCCGCCTCGACCTTCTTTTCAGAACATACGGCTTTACGATCAACCAGAAGCAGTTCCGCGCAAATATGCAAATATATATATATATCTCGTTTAATAAATTGTTTTTATAAACATTTTTTCTAAATAAAGCATTTTAAATGCCAAAATAATCCCATAAAATTAATTTTAATGCCAATTTAATTAAAAAAATATATATTTATTGACTTTTAATGATTTTAAATGACCCACGAGGAACCCTGTGCATGTAAAGTGCTTCATAAATTAAATGTACTATTACCATCATTGAATGTATGTCTGTGTGAAGTTGCTTTAATTCAAAGGTTTGTGTCTTTATAACATATATGTTTTAAGTTTATATTAGATAAACAATGCTTTTCGTTTTCCTGATAGCTAACGTTAAGTCAGGGGTGAGAACAAAAAGATCTAAACTGACTCTCCAAGCATTTCTCCGGTGCTCTTGTCCAAAAGTCGAACTGTTGAATCTAAACTGGAGCTCAGGGTGCACTGCCCATCCTGACTGAAGCACACACATGTAATGGGACCTGGAACAGAAGAGTATTCAGAGTTTACCGACTTCTGGAAAAGAAAACAATTATTGATATAACAATATGCAATATGTTTTGTTTTCATTGCTCCTGCTCTGTAAAAGTGTAACTGAAATGAATTTACTAACTGCTGATGAAGTCAACGTGAAGCTGTCCCATCCTGAGGTCATAACGCCTCACTCTGCCATCCACCGACCTACGCAGAAGATGTAGGTTATAAAAATTACATTGTCAGTAATTCAAAGTCATAATTATACTAAGACTCTACAGGGAGCTGTTTTTTGTGTGCAATAAACGTATTCATTTCATATTCATTTTTGATATGCTGACCCAGTGAGTAGCTCATGTTGTGAAACTTTAAGGCTACTAATACTGTCGCGTGCCTCATCTAGAACCTGGATGGGCTCATTTTTTCTGGATCTGGTGTCCCAGCATCTCACTGTCCCATCTATAGAGCCTGAATGATGAAATAAAAAAGGCAGAGTACATTAAGCTGAAATAAAATAAACAAAGTACAGTAGAAAACACGAAACATGAAAAAAGCTACTGAAAGAATACAATCTCCATCGTCAAAGTTAAAGGTTTAAAAATTAAGGAAATTCACATACTGAGAAAATTACATAAAAAATCTAATTGCATAAATGGCCCATTAACTCTATCAGTGTATCATCAATGGAAACACATTCCTCTCCATACCTATAAATCTTCAGTAACCTTGCATCACCTCCATATATTAACGGTCTTCTCCGTCCCTTCATGTTCTCTTCATTCCTCACACTTCATGCTCCTAAATATACATCCTGCCCATCTAATCACTACAGAGTCGAGAGTAGTTTAAACTCTCGACATTCAGAGCATTACAGCACTCCTCCTTTCTTCAATTGTTTCCCAATGTTTATCATTTTTTATTTTGCATTTTTTAAACATCATCTAAAAACAAATGTGTTTTGAAAAGCCTTTGGTACTCAACCTACCTTGATTTATAGGGAAGCTAACTTGTTAACCTGATTTTTTGTTTCCTATACTGTTTTTAATGATGTATTATTGCCTTTTGCTGCCATTTTTATTGTTGTTTTATTGTATAATTTCTTTAAGCACCTCATAATAAAATGTGTCATTACTAAGTACAACCTTTAATCTGTATCCCAAAAATACTAAAAAAAAAAAAGCAACACTCCAGAGTACATAAATGTGGTGGACATTTTCCACAAACCAAATCTCACCTGATAATATGACCGTTGCCTCCTCATTAAACTGCACACAGTTAACTTTCTGTAAAAAGACAATTTTACCAAGAAATGAGGAAAATCTATCACAGGATAGATTTAAACACAAAGATAAAAGGAGCAGAACTCACCCCAGCATGTCCTCTGAGCTTGCGTGTGACTTGGCCGGACGCAACATCCCACAGGATCACTGTTTTATCAGAACTACAGGAGCAAAGCTGACTGTTGTCATAGGAACTGTTGAAAAAGAAAATAAAGAAAATAGCTGTTAGTGCCAGCAGAGGCAGAGGCTTATGTTGAGTGTTGGATGTTTTGCTTGTTGATTAAATTGGATAGTTAGTTAAAGAATGTTGCCAGCTGGCTCTTTGGCTTGATGTTTTCTGCATTGTCATGTGTTCTTTAATTCATTCTCTATATTTTCTGAATCCCTACCATTTCCATCGTGTGTATAAACCCTCCTCACCTATCAGCATCCAAAACCTCATATCCATGCCCACTGTACGTCTTCAGCAACGTCCCTCGGCCAACACTCCACAACTTTAGAGATTTGTCACTGCCACAGGACATCAGGTAGTTTCCATCAACTGACCAAAGGGACAAGATACAGATAATGATGGTATGGCTTTAGTTGGACAACTAAATGTAGAGTTAACCTTTTATAGGGCACTCAGTGAAATACTTTGAAAATCATAATTTCAAGCCAATAGTGTTACTGGAATCCAGGACCTTATTACTTTTGTAAAATTTAAATTATATGGATATTTTGATGGTAAAAATGTATGTCAATGAAATAAAAAGAAACGGCAACTTGCGTGAATATATTAAGAATAACAAAAGTGCTTCTATAAGAAATTCATGAAAAACACTGAGAGTGAAAGAATCATTTTTTTTGGTACAACATAACCTTAGAAGCATTAATGTTGATACTGGCACTTAGATTTTTTTAGTTTACAAACCTAAATATAATTGTTAACTAGGCTTATTAGTATTTTAACTTTACTTTTTAACTTTTCAATTAGCTTTTTACCTTTTTTTCTTGACTTGTTAACTTTTTCAAATTAATTTACAGTAGCTAATATATCATTCAAGGGCTCATCTAATTGGTGAAATGCCAAAATAAGATGTACAGCCAGGTAGCAGGATATTTGCTGAATGGCTGGATAGATCTTGTGCTTCTAGACCTCACTGAGGAACGGGGCGGGGACTCCATTTGTAAGGGGTATGCAAGTGATCAAAAACGGTAACTTGCACTATAAAGGGTTAAAAATAAATTGGATCCTAAAAATGACATAAAGTCTATCTGATCATTTCAAGTGAAAGTCATGTCATTATAATGTAAACTGACAACTGACATCTTGGATTTCAAGCAAGTATCATGCAATTGCATGAATTTTGACTATAGGTCATATTAATTTCAATGTAATTCGTGTGTTTCTATTGCATATATATAATGATCCAAAGTATATGGCAGTGGTACTGTTATGTCGATCCAACACTGAATTATTGGGATTCCTGCTGTTTTTTGGGTTTGTAATACAATCTGAGGTGAAATACAGTTAAAACATTGGGGGAAAAAAAGAAACAATGACAGTTTGGGATTATGAAGCCTACCATTGAAGCGGACGGCTCTGACTGCTCCCTGCTTACAGTCAATGGTCCTCAGAAGATGCTGAGGAAGCTGAGGAGGCTCAGGTTTGGGTTGAGGAAACGCCATAGCTGACAGGACCTGAGAGGTGAAGCAAACAGTTAGACCAAAATTGCACCATGTTCACATTATCATTATATCTCAAATCAAACTATATTGGAATGGGTTTTCCCATCTTTATGACACATTAGAGAAGATTTAGACTAGGGCTGCAACAACGAATCGATAAAATCGATAAAAATCGACTTTTAAAAGCGTTGGCAACCGAATTTAATCATCGACAGTTGTGTCTTTGCTAGCTGATTAATGCGCCATCCGCCGCCGCCGTCATCCCGAAGAAAAAAAATATGGCGGAGCGAGTCAGCGCCGCAGTTGCAGTGTTGCCAACTCAGCGACTTTTCAGACCCCTCCAGCGACTATTTTTTTAAAAGCTACTAGCTTACAAATCTGGCGACTTTTTACGGTGTCACTGGCGGCTTTTGGAGACTCTTACGTGAAAGCATGTATCGCTCCTACTTCTTCTCCTCCAGCGGCAGCTGCCGCCGGGCGCCTCCCCCATCCCAACGCTTTCTCCCTCTCCCACAGGAATCCCTCTCAGCGCTGCAGTCAGAGCCGTGCAGGATTTTAGTGAGGGAGTTCACCCTCAGCGCCCAGACTGCAAATGAAAGCCGCGCATGCCCCGGATTGACGGCGCAAATTGATCACAATAACTAAAATAGCCTGCGCTTTGTAAAGTGAAAAAGTCGTAACATGCAACTTTTGTAAAAACAAAATGAACATGGCAACGAAGCTTTTTCCCTCACTATTATGACGCAGTACCTGAAAAGAAAAGACGCTGGAGCCCTTTGATGGCAGTGTGAAGAGAGCTGATCAGCAGGATGAGTAACCATGTTTTTTCATTTTAAAGTGGGGGAAACGTAGTTAGTTTATCAGGTAGCTCATCTGATGCTTCCTTACTTAGCTTGTTAGTAGGTTACAGACAGTGATAAAGGTTGGCCTTACATTTTACTCTTTAATTTCATTTGAATTGAAAGCTTAAGCAGCGCTTATATATTATTTTCTTTATAAATAAATTAATTTGGTAAATTATGAGGGCAAGGCTTTTTAAAGTTTAAATCTTCTGGCAAAGATAAGTAAAAAGAAGATCCTGCAATTTATGAAGTAAAGCAGAATAAAATCCAGCAAGATCAGTAATATGTCAATTCATTATTTGCCACATTCCCATGTAAATATCTGTCTTTTGGAGGATGTGTTTTTAGCACCCCTAGTTCTCTCATTTTTATTCCAAATACAATTTATAATTTGAATCACAGGCTATTTTTATCTCTAGGGTTCAGGATTTTCTCAAGTAGCAACTTTAACTGCTATACTTTCCTGTCTTAAAAAGGCAGAACTCTTCTAGTCTAAAAACTAATTTTGTTGAAATGGGGGCCTATTGTTTGAACCCCTTAGGGGCTTTAAAACAAAAATGCCTGTCTCTTTTATGCTTTATGAAACAAAATACCCTATATTTTGTGGATGTACAGCTACATTTCTCATGTAAGTTTCGCGTAGTTTTAACACAAACATTTATTTTTCAAATATTGCAACCAGTACAGTTAATGAGAAACCCGTGTGCTTGTTCTACCTAAAATGTTTATTTTTGAATGAAGAGGTTAATATAATAAAAATATTTTGTGTCCCATTCATCGACATCCAAAAATAATCGCCGATACATCGATTTTTCTTTTTAAATAATCGTTAGTTGCAGCCCTTAATTTAGACCCTTTTACTTTTATCCTTTTATATTTATTATATTTTATCATAAAAACTGAAATGTTAACTGTAATTTACAGCGTCATGTGTTTATATTACTGTTTTTATATATATGTTTTACTATTTTTCAAGGCTGCACTTTTAAACAAAATGAAATTGAGTACGTAAATAACAAATACATCTGTCTACGTTTTATGAAAACGTTTGCAATTTACAGAATTTTTTTTTTTTTTTTTTTTTTTTTTTTTTTTTTT
>JAGKQL010005100.1:0-12299 GCA_018398635.1 Cyprinodon brontotheroides
CATATTTGTTAGGAATATCCAGTTTAAAATTCAAGCAAACATTTTTGAAGATAGTTTAAATATTTTTTTTTTCCCTTTGATTAAATTAAATTCTGAGTTTTTTAATTTCGACTTTTTCAGCATCAGGTATTTTTCCTCTTTTCTATGAAATATGAAAAAAAAAAAACTCACATTTTCAAGTTTAACTTCTTTACCCTTAAGTCCTTTTTTCTTGCCGCATTGTTACTAATACTTTTGTAATGCATCTTTTTTTTCTTTGGTCTTCCCAAACAACATCAAAGTGTGTGACAGAAATTATGTAGACCATTCTTGCTTGTGTTATTTAAAGTTTAGTTGAGTATGATATGTTGTTGATAAAAAAATTTTTTTTTTGGTAGTACAACTCAAGCTTTTTAGGTTTTTAAATTTTGATTTTTGTGTGATATACATTTGTTATGTATGTATACAGTTGTTTTGTTGTTATTTTGAGTAATATTGTTTAACTACTGGGTAGTATTTTCTAAAGTGTCTACTATTGGAAGAACACTTCACTGAAATCCTGTAATTCAAAAAGGTATGAGAAATTATCTAAATTTAATTTCATGCTCTTCACATGATAATGCTCACGGTCTAAGAAAACAAACAGGGAGAGAGAGGTTTTTGTAATTGTTGCCTTCACCGGCTAGTTTTATCTCACAACATCCTTTGGTTTTTAAGTCGATTTCTTGAAGCACTCTTCTCTCACACCGAGGCAGCTATGAAAACCAATGCAGACAATCAACAACTTTTGAAAATGTTAACTAAAATTGAATATATAGTATAGTAAATTTATGAAATATAAATATGAAAAAATAAATAGTTTTTGATTCTAATCAAATTTTTCCACACTGAATAGACCCTTCATGTAAACTAGAGAATTTTTAATTAATGTGTTTGCATATATAACAAACATATTATTTTGGATAATTGATTAACATTAATTTAACTCAGTTTAGCAATTGTGTTTTGAACCGGTTATGAGATCTGGGTGCTAGTAGATATTAACAATTTTTATTAATAGTGCAATTGGTAGTTATCAATCATTAACCAATGGCAACTTGGCGGGGCTTTTGGCACAATCTTTTAGAGAAAGCAGGCATTTCTGTAAAATAATCAAAGAAATATATATCTTTATCTATGCTGAGAATTATTAAAACATAATAATACCCTTACAAGCAGTTACTGTGTTCAATACTCCTAATTAGAGTACACAAACAACTGAAAGAGGTTGGTAAAAAATATGAATCATTACAACAGTGGTCTCCAGATGGAACAAACCGCGATGGATTTAATCAAGATTTTTTGCTTAATTCAGCACTAAGTAAAGGTCCAGTCAAACCAACAGTAGGAATGAAATACACAGGAGAAAAATGGGTATAAGACTAAATGGCAGCTCACTCCTATAAACTCTATGTGCTTTATGAATACAATTAAACGGGAGAGCAGTGATAGTGTGGCGGTTTGGCAGATGAGAGAGGATGGATCTAGGAGTCTGCATGATTGCTATACAGTCATCACCTCCAGCAGGCCATCGAAATCTGTCTCACGGTCTTTAGAAGCTAATCAGCGAGGGCATCTGCACAGTCACATTTGCACAATTAATGCACCAACTTACAACGATTACTGGATCCTAATAGCTCTCAGAGATAAAGGCTTCTATACATAAACATGATGGGTACATATAAACTGACTACATTGTTAAACTCTTATAGATTAACACGTTTTAGATCTTCAATTCAGTCTTTTCAGCATGTTGTCTCTCTTACTCTATGATGATTCCTGAAAAAACATTCAACTTGCAGACACCAAAAACATAGAGAAAGAAAAAGGAAAAATACTTGTTCTCAACATCTGTGCAGAAATTTGTTCTTGTAGTGTGTCTGGAAAAAATGTGTGATTGGTAAGGACTTGGATGGACATTTAGAGGAAAAAGAGATGTTCTAATTAATAGACTTTTCTCTCCTCTTCCTTATCAATCTGAAAAATGCCCCCATCTTTTACTATGACTAACTGTATGTGCTTTCTTCATTTTCAACCCTTTAATACTGGCTGAGAGTTTATTAGTGTACTGTTTTATGTGTCTGCTCCGTCTTCTTAAACCCTCTGGAAGTGGTTGCAGCAGGCCGTTCAAACTATGCCTGGTACTGCTGGATGTTTCTTCCTGTTAAAGGGAGTTTTTCTTTCCACTGATACTGTATGAAGAAACAGAAACACACGTACCCTTGCTTACCTTTGCTTCTTACTTGTCAGCCCACTCTTTGCCATAACTAAGGATTTATTTTACTGAAGTGTGAAATTTTGTTGTAAAACTTTCCTGATCATCTGAATCAGCTTTAATGTATTCTACTATGTATAAACCAGGACTTTGACCTGGGGCGTTTTGTTTCTTGCATGACCCATTGTTACCTCCTGCATTGAACTTTGGTATCATACTTTAAGCTTTTCAAAGTAAGCTTTAGGCAACTGATTGATGAAATAATTTCTTTAAAAATTCGTAATGAAATATAGTTGTTTTCTTCCAACTTCATGAGGACATAATTCAACATTTCAGAAACATCTTCAGGAACAAGCAGTCCCCCTCTAAACCAAATGTGGAATGTCTTAACTAGTTGACATTTAATTATTAACATATTAAACATTACCTAGAGAGCCTAGAGTGAACGGGCAAGCTAGTACGCAGAGCCACCAATGATGATGATGGAAAACTTTTTCTTCCAAATAGGAGGAGCCAGAGAAGCAGGAATTTTTTTTGTTTGTTTTTTATGGCTGATTATCTGTCTTATATAATACTGTCAGGACAGAGTGTTAATTTTAAAAAATTTAAATAAATATTTACAAAAGTTATGCACTGCACATTTAATATTGTGGTGCAGCAGAGAAGAACCATTTAAGGATAAATAACATCAGTGGCAGTTTTGCTTTGATTTAGGTAAATAACAGTAATTGTTTTTCTTTGTGCACAAAGATTTTTAACTATATTCTAATTTGCATTTAAAGACCCTATAAATAAATGTGTCTGAAACTGGACCATCAACATCTAAAATGGTAATATCCTTCTGCAGGGCAATGGCACTGAAATTGTAGAACCGCTCCATCACTTATCTGATTTTCCCTCTTCCTAAGATCTGGCTTTCTGCTAATAAGAATCATTTCAATCGTTTCTCTTTTTTTAAGCTCCCATTTGTTCTTGATTAATTAAAATGTAATTTACTCTCATTGAGAAGATTACAATTTGGTTCTATAACTAATGTTCTCTATTGGAAGAATGGCTAAAAGGATTCTCTGCTCACAGAAAAGATTAATATTCACCCGAATCACAATAAGTGTAATTCCTGTTATACTTTTCAGTAGCTCTTCCACACTCTCTTCACTATTCATCTGTTTTTCCTGTACGCCTTGGTTTTGTTTACCTTTATCCCTTTCTATGTGTCAAAATGTTAACAGAAATGATTTTATAGACAAATTACCCATGTTACTTAAGATATCTCTTAAAGCTGCCATTTACTGACTAGGACTTATTGTAAAGCAGGTATAATCTAAGCATAATCCTCTGACTTGAACAGTCATATAAAAATAACTTCACAGAGGCAAAAAGTTGCATTTCAAGTAATTCTGAATAACAAACTTCTGCCTCTTTTTTATGTTCACATCAATGCACCTTAATCTCTGTTGCCTTCTTTCATAAATGTTCAGTCATCATGCTCTGCTTCGCTACAATGAGGAGCCTTGGGGACAAAACTGCCAAGGCTGCTTATTATGCTAAGCTTTTGCTTGTAGAGAACATAGAAGAGTGCTTTTAGGCTAGTTTCCAGATACAGTAAACCTACAGTATAAGGAGCTGCTCTAGCAAGAAGATCAATAGGAGACATGTTTAAGTTCACTTTGGTGCCTATTGCTCTATGTCTAGTAATATTTATGCATCATTACTACTCTTGAACATATTTTTGACAGGGGCTGTGATCAAATTTCTTTGTGAACACTTTGTACCTTTTAAGAAATACCACTTGATACAGTTAAGGCAACTCCTTTAGACTTTTTGGCACAAAAAATAAACAAAATGTTCAAAAATGTTTGCTGCTCTGTTATTGAATAGAATGAATGTTATGCCTTTGTTCTTTCTGTACAGGAAGCACAATTATTAAAACTGAGGCCAACTTAAGCATTTTTTTTTTTATTTTCCACTTCATATTGGTGACAGCAATTTCTCCACCCTGCTGGGATGAGACATTGCAGCCACTTTTCTGCCTTTTGAGCTGCATATAAACATCTTTGCCTACACTGACACTCTCTTTGAAAATTTTAATTGCCTTTTCCAAAAGCATGTAAAAAAAATAAATTCACACTTTATTTTTCCCTACTAATGCATCATTTGCACTCTGAATCATGTTGTGATGGTTGTATTATGGGTGAATGTCAGGGATTCGTGCATAAGTGACTACACAGGGCGGCTGTTTGTGACAGTGGCAGCATGGGGTGCTCAAATGTCACTGCTCTGATGAAAGTGCTTCCCCTCTGCAGAAGGCATGTTTGATGTCCCCCAGGGAAAGCAAACTGACAGATCTGTACTTGTGATTATGTGAATGAGTTTGTCTGTGTGCCTATATGCAGCAGTTTTATTTTAAGTGTACTGCTGGAAACTCGCACACTGTGTAGCTCAGGTGCATCTAACAGACAGAATGTTGTCAGTCTGACAGTTTAGCTGTTTGTTTATCTTTTTAGGACAGATGTGTTGCTGTGATAATAGGTTCTACTTTGCATCTGCTACATAGTAAACATTCTGATAAACATTTCAAATATGAATGACTTTAGAATTCCAATGCTTTTTATGGGTACAGATATTAAAATCTATCTTTGATTTATGATATAAATGACAAGTCCAGCAACATCATAAACTTGAATGTAAAAATGTCTTTTGTGGCTATGGTAGGTTAACACCAGAAATCCGACTAGATTAAAAAAAATAGATTAGACTAGATTGACGGGGAAAGAAATATTTAATACTTAATCTTGAATGGTGAAAAAAAGGATCATGTTTAAAATGCTAAATTGATTAATCTAATGCACCCAAATTGCCCTGTTGGTGAAAATAAAATAAATTAAGTAAAAAGCAAAAAAATAAATAAAAACAGTTTCATAGCTTCACCATATTAGAAAGACTTGCACCCACAGTATCCAAATGTCGGATGGGAATCATGCAGTGTATTTTTAAATAATTTCTTTATCTCTTGTTGTAAATCGTTTTGGCCTTGTTCAGGATTTTGCTTGTCATTAATCTTAGAGCTGCTTAATTCCATCCTTCCTTGCTTTTTTCTTTTTTTCTTGCTTTATCAGATCCTAATGAGCCCTTGAAAATCCTCCTCCCATCCACATCCTCTAGGTTATTTTTTTGGAAATTCCAAGGTGCTCTCAGGCCAGATGGACTTTATAGTCCTTCCAGCATGCTCAGGACCTTTCCTTAGTCTCATCCCAATTGGACATGCCCAAAACTTCAGTAGGCAGAGGCCCAGGATGCTTCCTTATCAGACACCTGAACCATTATAACAATAATTTTAATGTTTAGAAGCAGTAGCTCTACTTTGGGCTCTTCCCAGATGTTGGAACTTGTTTTTCTATCTGAGTCCAGTCAGATATTTTGAACAAATAGAATTAAAATATAAGGAAATGAGAAAATGGAAAGTGACAACAGAGAATTACATCTCTGTTCAATAGCAAAGCAAAAGCAGAACTATCAAAATGTTATTAAAATCCTTTAACAGACCACAGTGTTAAACAATTAAAGGGAAATTATTATTGACATTATGTTATTGAAATTGATGCAATATATTATACATACGTTTATAGATCATCTACAAACTGAAAGTGTCATTTGTTATGTTTGCATTGCCTTAGAAGTTGCTCTTTATAATTACAAAGGAGTGGGTCTCGTAGTTACGAAGGTAGCCATCTTTGAGCTATGTTAGTGCAGAACTGACTGACTAGTGAGTGTGAAGATTTCCATTATGCTCTTATGTGACTGTGGCATCTTTGAAAATATCAAGCCTACTTGGGCCACCACAATAAAAAAGAAAGAATACAGGATCTCCAGTAACCAACCCTGCTGCCCTTTTGAGTGATGGGCTATTTATTATTTTGAGTCACAAACTGTCAGTCATATTGGTTTGCGGCCTGTCAGTCATATAGATACCTAATACATTGATTGACCGATGTCAATCATATTGATTGACAGTTGATGGAAAAGGGTTCATTATCTGTAATTGTCTCAAGTAGAACAACTGATTTAAATTTTGTATAAGGAACTAAAGTAACATTCTTTTAAAGCAGACGTCAAAGAGGACATAATTGACAAATAATTAAGTTGAATACTTGGGAAAAAAAAGATTGTTTAGTTTACTTTAGTTGCAGCACTAATATGTTTTAAAGCAATGTGAGTTATACCTCAAACATCAGATGAAAAATAATGACAAATTTTTGTTAACACAAACTTTACCATAGTTAGAAAATGTTGTTTTGGAGTTTTGTGGGATCTGATAAAAGGACTGAATAAACTCTTGAGTTTACTGTTTGTACTAGGAATATATATTTTTCTATACTCTAAGGGTTAAAGGTGCTTTAGTGACATTTGAAATCAAATAATCTATGATATGTCAGCTGATGGAAAATATATTTACTTTAGTAAGAAGAAAGTTGAATGTTCTTAAAACTGAAGTTCCTGAGGCAGACATGACATCAATATTTAAGACTAGGCATTTTGACAAAGTTTATAATTAGTGGCTCAGCTATCCTGAGCTATCTCGATAGTTATGATGCTGTAGGCTTAGACTGCTGGGGGACATGGCAACTATTTTCCATCATTTTGCATATTCTATCACTATTCTCCTATCCTGCAATATTTCTTAGTTTAACCCCTAATTCCATATTTTCTCTGTTTTTCTTGACAAAGTAGCCTTATCTGGTCTGGTTCTGTTTAGCTTAGACACCATTCTGGAGAGAAAAATTAGCTGGGATGCTCCTGTCAATACCTTAATTACAGATAATAGAGTTGGGCCTGTTTTTTTTAGTGCTTAGCCCTGTTTCTCTCCTACAGTATATATATCTATGAGCTCCCCTCTTACTGTATTAACTATATGTGCTCTCTTTCATCTCTTCAACATGAAATCTGGCACACAGCTTCTCTGCTCAACTGTTTTTTTTCCCCCTAGATAGAGCCACCTGAGGAGCTAGTTTACTATTACCCATTCAAACATAGAGAGTATTTAAAGATCAGTGCTTCTATGCTTGTTTTGTATTTCTTCTGTCTCCTTGAACTCCCAATTTTATTTAATTGAAACGTTGAAAATTCAAAACTGAAAAAATATATAAAAGTGTAAAATTAGAATAAAATTATTTTAATCTTTTGCATTTTGCCATCAATGTTATGTGCTGCTTTCCTCTTGGGTAATAGGTTTATATAAGCCTTTCTTCTGCACATCTCCCCTTCTCATTGATGCATTTAAATGAAAACTTGAGATTTCATCATAGCTGTCTGCCACTTTCACTGTTTTTAAAATATGATTGTATTGTTGGCATTGAGTCTAACTTTCTTTGTCAGCAACTGTCACTAATCACATTTTTTTATTCCACTTGACTGGATGACTGTTTTGAGATTGCATGGTTCAGTAAGCAGCAAACCTATCAATTTTTCTGGCCTGCATACCAGCCTAAATAGGCTTTTGACATTCTGCTTTGTTTCTCTTGACTGTAGGGTAGACTTTTATGTTTGTGGCAATCTGTGAGATTCGGCATGTTACAAACTCTGATTACTTTTTAATACAGTCTAAATTGAGTTGAGAATATCTGCTATTAATTTAAATCCCACATTAGAGAACATAAATGTTCTATAATTGGAGTTTTAGATAACTATCTCATTAACATATTTAAGTCTAGGAACAACCAAGAAGTGTTTAAACTTGGCTGAGATTTACTTTTAAATGGGTAATTGAGTTTTCATGATGGAATAATTTGAGTGTCTTTAATCTTAGCGGCAGCTTTAAAAACCAGGCATGGCAAACTGTGCAAAGCCTCAGGATGATACAGCTGAGTTTGCAAACTGTTGTATTTAAACTCAGCCTTTCATTTATGAAGGAAAAACAATTTTCATTGAAAGTTGCTTTATTTTTTGATCAGATGTGTGACTTGTATTAAAAAACAAAACAAAAACAATATTGCATCAAATAGGTAGTGCAGCTCTAGTATTTGGCATGTTTATGAAATGATTAAAAATATGCAGGCTGCAGGCTGAGATTTGTGCCATTTCCGTTTTCAGACTTCACAAAAACTCAGCTGGCGGTTGCGACTTTTACTGTGAGGCTTGGTAACAGATCTGAATGATCTTTTGAAGCTATCCTCCCCAGCATGACACTGCTACCCATCTTCGTCACTCAATGATTAATAATGCAGTTGTTAGAGCCATGATCTCCCATTACTGCATGTATGCGTTGATATGCATGCAAACAGAGCAGCAGAGATTTTAATAGCAAATTAATCTGTGGATAATTGCTCGAGCTGTCAGGGTCATTAGTAGTCCTCCAGCCTGCTTCTATAATGACTCCCAAAAATCATGCCTGTTTTATGATAATACAGTTTCACAGCACGGATCGACTTCAGCTTATTGGGTGATTAATTAGATGGATCTTTGACGGAGCCACATGTGCAGAGATGGTTAAAAATGCTGTTTATCATACAGAACTGAACAAAAACTACCTGTGGTGGAGCTTGTGTGGTATTTTGTCTAGTCTGTGAATCACTCTTTACTTGATATTTAACATCCAATAAGTCCTTCAGAAAATCTATTTGACCAAAGAGTCGAATAATAAATCAACTTCAAAACAATAGTATTAACAATTGAAACATTGAGTTGAAGCTTAATGAATAATCTCATTTAGATACCTTTACTTAATTTGAGAGGAAAGTGTAACACCAGCAGCAATGAAAGATAGAGGTGGTAAAAATTGGAGAAAGGGCATCATGAATATATTTTTTCTTGCCAAATGTAGCAACCAATTGTGTCACTCACACAGAAAACAGCCCAAATAATTTAAAATTTTGATGAAAATATTATCCTATCTAGTTTTCAGTTTTCAAAATGTTTGCATATAAAAAAAACTGAAAAGTGGGGCCTGTATTTATAATCCAACATTACAATTAAATAAAGCCAATACAACAAACTGCTTTCAGGAGTTATCCATTCATAGTGCACATCTACTGTCCAGTCTGTGTAAAAATACCTGTTCTGTTAATGTCCCATTTTTAATGTGCCTGTAGAACAAGGTTCAGTCCAGAAAGCTAGAATCATTATGTATGGATACTTTTGTTTAATGTAAAAGGGAAAGGAGGGAACTGTCTCTAAGATGAATGAAGCTAAACATAAGGACTGAACAAAAACTTCTCAGAAAAGCTTCTTAAGACTTGAGGCTAGACAGAGGGTAACATTAAGACAACTGGCAAAAAGTTCAACACTGATTTCAGTGTCAGTATAGTGAAGTAGTAGTAGTAATAGGTCTTTGACTGCAGTGAAGGGGGTAAGCAAATCATTATGACACTCTGTGTAGACCCCTGAACATGGGACAGGAAGAAATGGCTTTTAGTATAAAGGTTCCCAGACCACAGTCCTGCACCGGGTCAGGTACCTGTCGGTGTACCGCGGCTACGCATATGAAACTTACATCTACTATGGGAGCAATATTGTTGCAAAATTTTTTGCAAATGTGTGCAGAGAGTTGTTTGCATCTATATTTGTGTGTGAAGTGGGATTTGGAAATGTGTGAGATTTGTTTGTCTGTACGAGAATCTGCAAATGTGTAAATTAACTTGTGTGTAATTGATTTGCAAATGTGTAAAAAATTAACAAATCTGTATTCAGATCTAAAAATGTGTAGATCAGTCTGTAAACACCCAGAGTCAATTAAGTCTGTATTTTCGCTTCAACACCCAGAAATCTTTGGTTACAAGTGAAGCAGTTTCTCGGTTGGCTCTCTTTAAACATGTGATTTTTGCTACACTTCTGCCATGTGAGATCTGCAAATGCGTAGAGAAGATTTGTATGTTTAATATCTTGATTTGCTGCCCTGCGCACATGCTCGCAGGCTGATGTAGTGGCCGTTTATCATAAAATCAGTTTTTCTGACCATCCGTAATTACTTCTAAGATATCAAAGAAAAAGTTTTTACTTTGAAAAACTAAATTTTGAACTATCCTAAATGATACTTTAAGATATCTGAAATGATATAATGACGGGTGAAAATAACAACTCAAGATATCAATCAATCCAATTTGGAAGAGTCAAGATGCCTTTTTAGATATCTCAAATGGCATCGCCTGATTCATCATTTAACCTCTTAAAACCCAAATAGGGGTAATAATAATTTAGAATGCATAAAATTCCACCAGTAAAATTTTTACAAGCAGGTGGAGCCATTGTGCAGCAGCTCCTAGCTTTGACACGCAAAGTTCCATACCCCACAGCTCTGGAACTGTTATAGCTAGAGGTCTGAAATGTTTGCTGCATTTGTGGTTGACATGATGTAGAACAAATATAATATAATAAAACCTTTGCTTTTTTCTCAAGAATGTCTTTATTACTGCTGTTCAAAAAGACCTATCACAATTCAGAGAATAAAAAGCAACAATTTGAGTCATGTTTGAACTTCGGATTCAGGTTGTCTCTGTGTTCTACCCGCCCAATTTTTATTTATATATTAGGAAACTACAAGGTGTTAGCTTTCAAAATAATGTATTGCACATGTAATTTGGGCTTACAGTCCTAAGTTATTTGCTTTTCCATTTGGGTTTGCAAAATAGGATTACCCAAAATGAGGTGGATGTTAAGAGGTTAAACTTTCACGACATTTGGAATCATGATCAAGATATCTCAAGGTTATTTTTGACTAGCCAAAGCTATATTTATTGATATCTGAATTACGAAATAGTCCCTTGTGGTGTTACTTAACTGTCTAAACAGGTGCCTGCAGTATTTATGGTGTCTGCAATGGCGCTGGCTTTTCTTGAAAAGGATGTTTCAAAATGCCACAATATGGAAAGAACTCAGCACTATGGGATGTGCGGACAACAAAAACTTTTTGAACTCGAAGGCAGCTTCAGAAATATGCGGTGAATTGCTGTAGGGATGTTCTTTTAAAGCCGGATTATTAAAGCTCCGCTGAGTTAGCGGCACCTATCTCACAGTTGGTCCGATTCAGGAGCTCAGATGCCGGCCAGCCACTCTCTGTTGCTCCTTCTTCTCACCAATACATAGACTTATGTTTGACTTCTTTAACAGAATATAAGGAAAATATACACAGTTGGTGAATAAAAAAAAAAGTGCAGAAAATACCACTGCACAACATAATAACCCAACCAATTCCCAACTTTCTAGTCCAATCATGACCGTTAAAAAAATAGCTGAACTATTATAATACAGATATGTGGTGTATTTGAAGAAAAAACACTGAAAAGTAATTCCTTGTGGATATATTCAATGTTTCTGAGACCAGGTAAAATGACCATCAAAGCATCATGGGTGCAGACTAGATGGGCTTAAAATGTCTAGCAATTTCTGTGGGGGAAAAGATTCTGTTCTTTTCTGACCGATTCTAAGTAAGATAAAATTTCCAGTGGGATAATGGAAATGATTGATTGTTAAAGGAAAATACGTAATGCTCAGGCTGGACAAATTCAATTTAATCTCACATCCAGTAGAGCTGTTGCAGTGAAGAGTTTAGGTTGGTCACAGTAATGCAAATCTCTTAATGTTTCCAGCAGCTTTTTGGGAAAGAAAAAAAAAATGTCAAGACTACCTATGATGAAAAATGATAGGCAAAGCTTTCTTGACAATTTTATTCATGAATGGACAAATGTGCACAACTACATGTCGTTTCTATAAGCGTGACTGTGGAACTAAGGAGCCACTGGAGAAATTCATTTGGTGACCAAGTATTTCATCCATAGCATGTAGATTTTATCTGAATCCTGATTACTTTTTTTCTAATTCATAGCCTTGTAGATAATAAAAAACAAAACAAAACTGTGTCTTATGTAATAGTCACTGGTTTTAAAGTTTTACTTCAGAATATCTGCTTTCTCCTTGTTTAGAGATTATACATATGTAGAGGAAATAACATACTTTTATTTTAGTCTTTGACTGCTTTTCTCTGTACTCAGCTGAAAGACATTAGGTATTGCTCTGTAAGAAAATAAATAAATAATTATATATATATATATATATATATATATATATATATATATAT
>JAGKQL010005101.1:0-12376 GCA_018398635.1 Cyprinodon brontotheroides
AAACTCTGCAACTGATTCGGACCCCGAAGGTCGACTAGGGCCCCCCCAGAACAAGTCATTGCTTTCGTTTTGTTTTGCATATATAAGAATTCTATATAGATATCAAGCAAAAACTCGTAATTTCATTATAAGACCATGTTTTTTTTTTTACGTTAAAAAGTATTTAATCATGTAGAAAGCATTACTTATACATGACAAAAAGATTTGTCTTTACAGAGTATTGTTCCAAGCAAATAACATAGAAAATTAATAAAAATGGAATTTAGAAATATAACCTTGAAAAACTTCCTAATTAAAAGGAAGACTCTTGAGAATAACTTTGCTGCGTTCTCATTTATTTTTTAAGGGTTTTACTTTTCAAACTTTCTTCCATATTTTATTTTTCAAATTGATTATTTTTTACTTCTTTCTATATTTTCAAATTTTATCTTTTTTTCATTTCTCTCTTTCAGGTTGAGTTTTACAGGTCTTACCTTTTTCAATTCAAGCTGATACAAAGCAATAAAAAATTGTTGCCAAAATTCATGCAGACCAATAGAAAAGCATCTTCAGTCCTCATTCCTGAGCAAAACCGGACCCGACAAGTGTAGAGAACTTGATCAGTAAAATTAATCTTTAAAAAGATTGCACTTAATGAAACTTAATCTGAAAAAGAGATATTTTAAAATAGATAATCTGTTAAAAGAAAAAAAAAGCATGCTCTTTGTTTTAAACAATAATGGAACAAAATACACTCCATACTCTTTGGACCAGAATGAAAAATAGACGAGGAAGCATCACTGCGAACTTTTCCAAAACAAACTTCAGTAATTTATTTAAAAATAAACCAGAACATATAAGGAAGGATACTTTAAAATACATTGTTAATACATTATATTGATTTTCATCCACATCCAAACCTCAGTTAGATGGCAGTAATTTCACCTTTCGCTTTTGCTGCTGCAGGGTGAAGCTTGTCCAACGCAAATTTAGAAATAAAGGTTCAACAATGCCAAAGCCTCCGGTTCCTCATAAGGTTTAAAATTTTGTCACATTACAAACACATACTTAAGTGTATTTCATTTGAAGTTTTTGTAACAGGCCCATATAAAGTAGTGCCTGATTGTGGAGCAGGTTGTGAAAGCTTTCACAATGTTTAAAAAAATTATTTTTCAGATTTTAGCGCATCTTTGTAACCTTTCTCTTTCAGACACCTACAATTAAAAGTGGGGCAAAACTTTTTGTTTTCTAAGCGTGGTGGTGGAAGCATATCTTTTATTTCAACTATTCAATTTTATCAATGCACTTTATTATTATTATTTTTCTTAAAATAATACTACTTTTTTTCCTTCTTGACAATCAAGCACTACTTTGTGTTTACTATCCCAATAAAGCTCATTGAAGTCTGTCGATATAATTTGACATAATCAATGAATGTTTTAAGGTCTACACTATATTGTTTTCTTATGTCTATTTTTTTCTTATGTCTATTTCCACTGTACACCTAATGAAAATTATTTTTTTTAAGTCTTTAGAAGGATCACAAATGAACCATAATTCTTCTCTTTTGTTTAAATGACAAATAAAATGTAAAAGCAAAACTCTAAAGCTGAGGGTCATACTTGGAAGACTTCTGAAACTAAATAATTAAAGAGTGCAATTGTTTCCTGCAGGTTGTTTTTATATATAAAAAAAAAAAGTAAAAAATATATATCCCTCCAGTTATATAAAACCCTAAACTTTTGAAGCATGGCAGCTTATAAGAAATTGAAGCATCAGGGTTATTTTATAATTCTCATTCACTCCAAGCCTTAATTTTCCGGCTTTATCTGATGTTTCTACTTTAGTTATGATGGACTCATATCATTGGAGGGGAGCTTAATGTTGTGTGATACCTAAAAACAAATGGCCTTCCACTGACATTAATGTCATCCATGGTTATTCAACACGTCCAGGTTTCAACTGCAGACTGACAGCTCTGAGACAGGAGGAATGAAAAACCATCTCCTGGGGTCAAGGTCAACATCAGGGCTGATTTAGGGCCAGGAGGCCCATCTTATTGTTGGAGAGAATCTTCATTTAAAATTCACACCAAATAATTCAGGATTTGACTGGCAGCGCGAGTGGGACACGGGGGGATTGTAATATTCACAGAGGCGGGCCAAGATGGATGGAGAGGCTTTCTTATTGCACACTCATTTCCACATTCGGGTGATTAAGTTTATTATTTGGCCCACGGCTGCATTAGCATGTGATTATCCTGGGTATCCTATGGAGAGGGGGGGTGTTTATGTTCTTAGAACAAAGGATGATCACGTCGGTCACCTGAATGTCTGTGTTTTTTGGGGGGGATGCAGGAGGGACAAAAACAACACCGAGGCGTTCAACCTGGCTGCTCTGGCCAGGGAAGCTGCTCCCTCTCAGTCTGCCTCTTTTCTCCTTCTCCTAGCAAACAATTCCTTCCTGGCTCTTTTGTTTGCCAAGATCCAGGTTACCATGGCTACCATGAGGGGCTTTATAAGCACCTCATCCCTCATCTAAATATTCCTAGTTATCTATGGTAATGAAATGCACACACCATTATCTGGCTTAATGAAACACACTCTATTGTCTCTGATTAGAAGATGAGGGCTTTATATCTCAGCTGTCTGTGTGCTGCAGCGCTCTCCGGCTCCAGTCACAAACTCTGGGTCTTTTCTCTGCGTCTGCTGGACTGAAAAAATATGAAAACATTGTCCAGTTGCAGGAAAGAGCCCAGCTCGTACCATTTGTTCTGTCGGGCTGTTTGATTGAACTAATTGGGCTGTCAGCTCTTTCCTTTTGCCTCATAATAAACCTGCAGCTTCTGTGAATTTTTCTTTCAAACTAAAGTGGCTTATTAAAACAGATGGATTATGACAAAAAGTATTTCAACCTCCCTGGTATGTCAGTTCTACAGCTCGCTGAAGGACGGTACTGAGCAGCAACAGAACGTCATTATCCACCTTTATCAGATCACAGCACTTTGTTCTCCTTTTTTATTTCTTTATGCTCTAAAGCAAAACTTAAAAAGAAAATGGTACATCCTTTGGGGCTGCTGTGAAGAGATGCAGATCAGCTCTTAGATTGATTTTGTGACCTTACTTTAGCTTTAGTTTTTGAAAATATGTGAGCCAAAAGTGGTACCATAAAAGGCTTCTTACTGTTAGAAAAAGAAAAAGCATGCAACCCTGTACTGCAAGGGATAAAAAGTGAAGGAAATTGCAAGTGTGTACTTTTGCCAGGGCCCATCTGTGTCAGTGTGATGGTGTCTATTTCCTATTCAGACCAGAGTAATATCTGCAGATTGCACGGTTAAGTCGCTCTGCATTTCATGAGCCAGTCCTGTCACTAACAGTTATCTCCCCGCTGCCCTCTGAGGAGTTGTCTAGGTGAAATGATTCTCTGAACCTCTGAATAATGCATGAAATTACGTAATGCAAATGGAGGCCTTATTTCCCCTGCCTTCTTTTTTTTCAGACGCCAGAGCCTGAGCCACTGTATTAGAGCAGCAAAGGAGAAACAGCAGGGAGTCCCTGGGGGAAAAGGAATCACAGCCGAGAGCAAGAAGGTCACCGATAAAACCTGAGACCTCTCCTCACACGGCCTGCAGCCTCTTCAAGCATGAGTTAAAGTTATTGCCTAGTACACGGCTTATTCACAGACCTTATTCACAGGGCTGTCATACAAAGCTTACTGAGAAAAAACGAAATAAAGAAAGAACCAGACTGGCTTCTCACGAGCTAGCCTGCCTGTAAATAGAAACCTAATCAACAGGGCCGGACAAGGATTGTCTGGGGCCTTAAGATCAATATAGGGGCCTTCATACATTTAGTAAGCTTTCAACTCATGGTAACATAGAATGTGTGACTTCAGGTCAGAATTATTTATGCTACCTTTATAGTATTAAAATAATTTTAGGGGAAAAAACAGGCTAATGAAAAAAGCCAGATAATAACCCTATCAACACATAAAAAAATTATACAGCATATGAGATATTAGCTATATTTCTATCTTAAGAAAGGGACAGCAGGATAATACGATGAGTAGCTTTATAGGTGAACAAAAAGCAAAAAACTAAAGTTGGGTGTCAAAATGAATGGTATAGTGAAGGATTGTTGGAAATTTTTGAAAAGACACCTAGACTTTGAAAAGTAAAAAATTGCACATGCACAACCCTGTACTACTGCTCCTGACAGGAAACGCCTATTAAACGCGTGTGAGAGCATGCAGAAGCCCATTTCTCTTCGTGCACGCTCTGTTTAAATTGCTCATAAAAGTTTACTTTCCAAAAAAAGATTAGCAATTTTTTCACTATGTCAGACTCACCACCGGTAAGTGAAAATGGGAACCAGCACGTAGGACTGCATTATGTAAACATATCTCCAGAATAATTGACAGTTAGCAGGACCACTTATTTTGATGATCCACCCGGAAATAGAAACATCCTCCACTATACCTTTAAACATGAATGCACAAAATTTCTTTGAATTCACATTTAATGCACATGCTTCCATATTTTTGGGGGGAACTTGTCCGCTTTCTTTAAAAGCAGGTAGACTCTGTCCACCTCAGTGAACTCTGACCATTTCAGAAAGGAGCACAGAGCTGAGAGAAACAGGACAATCCTTTCAAGTTTTAACATCTGTTTACAGAAGAATGTGAGAAACATGGATATAATTTTGGGTGGGACATTGGGGACATGTCCTCTGCATGTTTTACTGTTCAAAAACAATGTCACGCTACAAAAAAAAAAACAAAAACATTCATAGAGTAATAGGACCAAGTGGAAAACCACAGCTCAAGCTGAAGCCCGCTTCCCTGAGTTAAACCGCTCACAAGCTCCTGATTGGCCCACCGTTTTTTCTTGTGTGATTGGCTGTCAAACACACTGAAGTTAGTTATATTAAAAAATACTTGCCTCCCCCGACTTCTTAAATCAAAATTTCATCCATGGTAACAAAGCATAAGTTTACATATAGGTATTTACTACCAAAACAACAATACATTTTTTTAAACAAATGAAAAGTAAAAATGCAGCCACATGAAAAAATGTCTTAATTCAACATTATTCAATTTGTCCTAATTAAAGTGATAAACTCTACAAGACAGCATTAAAGGCTGTTGTTATGCTGTTCAGTGCTATGATGAGCTCTAAAGCCAGAGTGAAATTCTTCAAAAAGTTAATTATGGTGTAAGTGGTCACACACTTGTATGGCAACTACTTTCTCAAAAATGTATATGAAAAGGGAAGATAGGATAAATGTCTATAATTGACCTAGTCATCTGGGTCAAGAGACGGTTTCCTAAGTAAAGGTTTAATTACAGCTACCTTAAAAGCCTGAGGTACATATCACTGTGAAAGGGAGAGATGAATCACATCTAAAATAGAGCTGGAAATCAGAGGGAATCTTTTCTTATATAACCTGGTTGGAACTGGATCTAACATACAAGTTGAAAGCTTAAGAAGATAAGAGTTTTGCTAACTCTGCTAGAAACCACTGATAAGGTTTGAAATCTGGCTGAAGTGATGGACTCAGACATAAACCTTTAGACTTGACCTCTGTGTGTGAGCTAATGCTCTTTTCAGGCACGTCGCTCTGGTTGTATTGATTAAATATCAGTGACTGTTACTAATCTTCTCTGATTCTGCAGGGATTATGAACCAGTTCCACTGAGTAAATGCTTTAAAATGTGAAAAAGTGAAAACATAGTGGTAATACTCACCAAAGTGTTCTTTTCTCTTACTTCAGGCAAAATTAATTCAGAACTATTTCATAACATTCATCCTTCATCCTTCATGGATGTTGTAGTAATCCCATATTGAGTATTAATTATAGATAAATGGTAAATGGTCTAAGTATACACACTCTTCTCTTCAGAGCTCTTCACACGATTGTTCCTACTGATACACTAACTCCATTACTCCATTACTCCATTACATGTCAGCTACTAATGGCCATGTTACATGCTGTTTGGAGACACTGAGAGAAATGCAATTCTAAAACATGCATAAAAGTAAACCTTTTTCACCAAAACCCCCAAAAAACACCTCAAGCAAGTGTAGATAATTTTTTGTGTTCATTAGAAATAAAGCTGGTTTGAGAGGGCCCCCTTCTGACCTGGGGTCACCAAAGAAGCAGTTTAGTTTACTTAGCCCTTGAGCTGGCTTTGCCAACCTACCATAAATAACAACAGAAGAGGAGGATTATAACACATCAACAAACACTGCTCGCATGTTAGCTCCAAATTAGGCTACAATAAACTGCTGTCAAGCTCCAGCTCCGACGAATAGACAAGTCTTCCCACCGTGTCCCTCTCTGTCTCTCTCTCTCCCTCTGTGTGCAGCGGGTAAACCTGAATGGCATTAATTGCCCCCTAAGATGACGGGCAGATGAAAGTGAGGTGGAGGTTTGCTGTGGGACACGGGGGCTGCTTACAAAGAGAGGCTGGCAGGTCTCACTGACTTCAAAAGCAGATAAAGGACCTTTTAACACAAAAGATTTCCTCCCCTCTCTACTTTTTCACCCGGAATCTCCTGATTCCAGGTTTGTTCGTTCCAACCTCCCAGTCTTTTTGTCCGTTTTTTTGTTGTTGTTTTTTTAACACCGGAGGATTAAAGTGTTGCAGAAATTATTGTTTGCCCGGGACCTGCTGTCCACCAGTTGTTCCATGACATAATTGATCAGTCTTTAACAATAGTGAAGGTTCATCATCCTTTTTCTTTGAAAGCATAAACAGGAAGGTGTACTGCCCACAGAAGATAGTGACACATGTTTTTGTATACCTAGAGTGCGGTTGATCTTCTAACCGCTTTGAAAAAATATGATTACAAGGGGGCCTTATTTTAAGGAGCAACGAAGAAGAAAAGCACTAAGCTGTTGTAACAATGCAAGCTTGTTCTTTAAAGTTTGTCTTAAAGGGATAGTTCAGTATTTTGAGGCAGATGATATTAAAGGGTCAGAAGTAGGTATTTAGGCATCTACATCAATAACCTTAGAGGTATATATTTTATTTCCAGGTGGATCATCTAAATAAGTGGTCCTGCTAATTGTCAATCATTGTTGTGATATGTTTATTTAAGGTCTTCCTACTGCTGGCCATCATTTGGCTATAATCGTTTTACGTGGAGAGCTCTCCTCGGAAAGCATTATGGGATCTGCTGTCACAGTTGGCGGCCGACAGCAGCACCTAATAACAAAGATAGCGCAGGCACCGCGCGGTGGAGAAGGAGTTATGTGACCAATGTTGCAAAAAGCAGTGATCATCTATCCGAACGGTCAGTTAACTGAGTTCACTATATAGTCCACTATAAAGTCCCCGCTCTATATAGTGATTGAGGGATTTAGGGGTTAGGGCGAACGTTCAGATAGAGTTAGCTTGTATGAGCTACAGTATGAGAACAGCAACTTTTAAACAGAACATGCACAAGAAGAAATGGGCTTGTGCAAGCTCTCACACCCACACTTTATTTAAAGTGGAGAGGGCAGTTCTTTTAAAAAGTTCGCGAAAATCATCCACAATACCTTTAAGTAAAAATGCTATTGATTCCTAGTATTTAAGTAAAAATTTATAAAATGCATGGTGGAATTCCATGTGCTAATATTACATAATTTATTATTATAGGCAAGCCAGTTACTAACCTGTTTGTCTGGTAATTCATCAGAGGGATATAACACACTTGGGCTGTAATATTTTGTGGTTTTGTCATCATAACTTTGCAAAACTGTAGCATACCTGGATATAACTGCTATAATTGATATAACCTCAATATTTTACGTACAATAATAACCTTTCTTGGTATAAAACAAGGTTAGCTGGAGGTAAAAAAAATGCATTTTAAAACAACTTAAATCTCTTAAACAGCATAGAACGGTATCTCCTGAACTATTATACTTATTTACATAGGAAACGCATATTGGAGGCAGTTTGCCACAAATAATCTTCCTGTCAGGATGGGGGCCAGAAAAGGGGGCCAGGGTGTTTTAGGGGAACAGAAAAAGTACAGAAAGCAGGGCAATAATTTTCCATTTGAAATATATTAATGTTTATTGGATAAACATTTTTATGTTTGAGATTAGTTTTCTTTAAAAATGTAGAAGTCAATTTTTTTCTCTATCTGTTAGCTTTATCTCCAAGAACCAACTGATGTGGATTCATACTAAATTAAGACACCAAAAGTTCATCATTAACTTCTAACAAACTCTTGATATATTCCAATTTGAAAGAGACATTTTTTTAAAACTAAGAGTAAAAAAAATAAATAAATAAAAGGAAAAGATGTTTAACATGTTCTCACTTTTTCATACCATTTTGGAAACTGTCATGGCCCTATAAAGAAATGCAAATAGGAAATATAGCTTAATTTATTGCCCCTCTATCAGGTCCTGCAACTTCACCTACAACTCAGATTCCTGTCATTCTTCAGCAAAGGTATTGGTCTCCAGCCACACAGCCAAACCCTCCATCAACCCATGAATAGGACCAGTCACATTTCTGATAGCATTTAATGAAAAATCCACCCAGGATTTGGAAGGGAGGGAAAGGGGGAGGTGGATGCAGGGAGGTGGGTATGTGTTTATGAGTGGGGTGGTTCAAGGAGGAGTGTTCAACAAAGAGAGTCTTTCACAGGAGTGGGAAGCCTAGATTGCTCCTTTGCTCCCCCACTCCCCCCGCATTCTCTCATTTTGTCCTTTTTGAATTAACATCAAATATGTGCCAAATGACTGGGCAGAAACCTCTGGGGGGTTGTCCAGTTTCTGTGTCACAGTGTTGTGTGTGTGTTTGTGCTATGTGTGGCCTGAGTCAAACACAAAGGAACAGGTGTGTTGCACTTAGAGGGTAAGGAGGCCACAAAGGTACGAGCGAGGAAAACAGCCCACTCAAATTTCCCTTCCCAAAAGCATTACATCATAATCAACCAAAATTTCAGTTTACAATTATACCAAACAAACCTGGAGCTGTTTTCTTTCTTTTTTATTTTATTTTTTTTATTTTTTATTACTATCCGTTTAGATCACTGTAATTAATTACACAAACCCATAGATAAATGCTCTTCACAGCGTCTGTAAATGATTCAAATAAACGCAGCTCAACTCTTATCTGGAACCCAGAAACATGAGCACATAACTCCACTAATGGCTTCTCTGGATAGGCTGCCTGTATCACTGGACTGATTTTTTAAATTATCTTATTGGTTTTCAAAGCTACGAATGGCTTAGCCTCAAATTATCTGCAGGAACTTCTGCAGGAATATTCAATTACCAAAAAACTAAGATAAAAAAAGAAACTTCTTTTGAATGTTCCCAAAACCAGACTTAAAAGCAGAGGGGAGTATATGTTTGTTGACACGACTCCTATTATCTGGGAAAAAAACTGCCTATTAACATTAGGTCTGCTCTTAGTCTGAAACTCTTCAAATCACTCCTTAAAACACATTTTCATTCTTTAGCATTTACATAAGGCCTGACATTGGAATTTACTGATTTTATGTACTGTGTTTTATATATATATTTTTTTGTTAGTAGGTGTTAAGAATACTGTGCATCACTCAGGTGCAGTTAGAAGCTCTCTTTACCACTCTTTATAAATAACACTGACACAGAGACCTCCATTTTCCCTAAATGGAAGAGGTTTGTAGCCACCAAGACTCCTAGAACTAGCCAGCCGTTTAAAATGAGTGACAGGGAGAGAACGGCCTTAGTGAGGGAGCTGAACAGGAATCACTGTCACTCTGTCAGACCGAAAGTGTTCTTCTTTGGAGGGAGAAGGACGTTCCAGAAGGACTACCCCCTTTTAGGTCCCTGAATGGTAAAGACGACAGGAAAAAGACACCCCTTAATGAAAGGCAAATGGTAGCATCATCCTATGGCGGTTTATAGAAATTCCAGGCTCAATATCACATTGACTGGTTTCAGTTTGTTGATGTTGCCACATATTTCGGGAGGCTTTCACCATTCTGCACAATGCGGATCCGCGAGTGCAGTTTGAGTCTTATATACCACCGGCCTTGCAACATTTAGGAAGCAATATGCAATGGCCAACAGGCCAATTTAGGGTAGTTCCATCGGTAGCCTGTAATATCTGAACACTGTCTATGATTCTCAGGATCCCTGGTCGTAAAGGGGATTGCCATTAACCGTGAGATTGGTGCCTGGCTACCTGATCCCATGTCTATGACAGTTAAGGGTTGGTCGCTAAGGAGGTATTGTTCATTCAGCGGGGCGGTAGGTCCCTCGTTTCTGTGATGGGGTGGGGGTTTTCTTATGCGGACCATCACCAAGAGGATATCCAGAACGATCGATGTCAGTGGAATCATAGACAGGTTCAGATGGGCAAGGCTTACGATTGCAAACTACCCATTGCATCGTTACCATTTGCATGTTTCCAAGCAATACAAGGCGATTGTCTATATAAGACTCAAGCCTACTGCGGATCCTGGACATTTGAATTGAGAAAGCTTCCTGGAGAGGTGGCGAAACGTCTTCAAACATTGAGAAACCAAGTCCAGTGGATATTTTTGAATTTTTTCACCTGAGCGCCAGACCTGGATGACTGAGAACCTTCATCAGCATCCTATGGCAGTAGTTCCTGTGAGGGACGTGGTATCCTGCAACTCTCTGGTGATCTCACCCCCTTTTGGTTCAACACATCTGAAACAAATATTTGAAACTTCAATAGTATTGTATTCAGTTCAATTCCCACATTGTATGACATTATCCTGTCTTCAAAGTTTTTTTTTTTAGGTCAAAAATCGCAAACTGATGGCGAGATGGGCGGGGACCCCCAATTTTTATATATATATACATATATTATTGTATGAAATTGTGTTATATGCACTACTGGTCCTATAGTCACTCTAATACAGATGGAGTGGTGTAACAAAGGTCATTTTATTTCTGGTTCTGATTCCTTGTTGATGGGACAGGTGTTTTGAATGAAGCGGTACTTGAAAGAGATCCTGTGTGTTGCTGAATGTGTGTATTGATGACTGAAAGACACCTTCACCTCCATTTATCTGTTTACTACACTGCAATGTTGAATTTAAATGTTGTGTGTGATAAGGTGTTTCAGTGGTGGAAAGGAAAAAGGTGCAGGGGTATAAAAAGTCAATCGAAGCCAAAACTTTAGCTTACCCCCAAGCAGTACCTCCTCCTCAGTGGACCCTCTAGGGGTTGCAGACCCACTGCTGTACACCTCCTCGTGATCCTAAATACTTCCTGATTCCGGTGTTTTTTAGAACTAAAAGGCGGTACATCTAAAAAGTTGTAGGATGCACGGCCCTGGAATTGGAATTTGCTTTTCCATGTCATATGGTTTTTTCAGCAACAAAAAAAGAAAAATGTGATTGTACTATTTGTTTCCTAAAAGATGTGAATGCTGTAATTGTTTCATACTTTAAGATACTTCTTTAGTAGGAACCGGATATTCAAAGTAAGTATTTGTTTAAGAAAAAAAAAAAAAACAAGTAGTTTAGTAAAGTGTTCTTTTTAATGTTCATTTGTGAATCAGGGACAGAACAGGTCTTCCAGCAAAAGGACAGATATACTTTAAGACCTGCTGGTACAAAGACAGTCTACCCTTTTGTCCCAAAGAAAGGGGAGATGTTTGCTTTGTTACAAAGCCTAGGACGCATCCCTTGAAGACCGGATTCGAAGGTCGATTACACCGCCATAGCGCTGGCGCCGAGTCGCAGATCGGATTCCAAGAGTCTCGGCATGCGGCGCTTGCAGTACGCCCTTCTTTGCTTGGCTTGAGAGGACGCGGTCCGGTCGCTATCCTCGTGTATTCGCGGATATCCCAGAAGTTCATTGCTGCGAGACCAAGCAAAGCTGTGATCAGAGGGAAGGGTTACTTGGCGCAGAACAGAAGTGAAATTTGAAAGTGGAGTTCAGTTTAATATAATACACATCACTGTGAATAGTTCTGTCACCAAATGAATGAAAATAGTTGTTTTCTGAAAAACTCACACAGAGAGAAAAGATAATTAGAAGGAATTTATTGATAGAATTATATAGTCTTTGGCGCTCAGACCTCGGCAGAAGGAACATTCATGCTGAATTATGCTTTAACATGCATGAGTAGATGAATATGTGAATAGGGATGTTCCCCCAAAAAGCCGAGGTCGAGGAGCCGGAGAGTCCAGCATATGCTCGTAGGGCATACGCTAGGGACAGAATAAAGAATGCGTAATGAAATGCTGAGAAGGTTTGCAAACAACTTACCGAGCCAGGTTGTTGATGAGGATGGCGACCACGGTTGACGCCGAGAACTTACCGATGATGATTTACCCATGATGATGATGAACCCATGATGATGATGATGATTTACCCATGATGATGATGATGAACCCATGATGATGATGATGATGAACCCATGA
>JAGKQL010005102.1:0-12696 GCA_018398635.1 Cyprinodon brontotheroides
ATCAGGAACAGAGGAGACCGCTGACCGCGGCTCCACATCAGGAACAGAGGAGACCACCGACTGCGGCTCCACATCAGGAACAGAGGAGACCGCCGACTGCGGCTCCACATCAGGAACAGAGGAGACCGCCGACTGCGGCTCCACGTCCAGCATGGAAGAAACCGCCCATGGCGGCAAAGGATCAGTCTCTGAAGTGGCTTGTGATGCCCGCAGAGGGCTCTTGGCGGTCTGGAGCGCCTGCAGAGAGGTCCTAGGAGGCGTAAAGCCACATACCTCGAATTCAGACACCTCCTTTAAGTTCTGCTCAGGGGTCTCTGGACGGCACAGGGCTAACTCAGGGGTCTCTGGACGGCACAAGGCTAACTCAGGGGTCTCTGGACAGCACAAGGCTAACCCAGGGGTCTCTGGATGGCACAAGGCTAACCCAGGGGTCTCTAGACTGCTCAGAGCTGGTTCAGGGGTCTCTAAACGGTACAAGAGCTGACTCAGGGGTTTCTAAAAGGCACAGAGCTGACTCAAGACAGCTCAGGAGGGCTGGCTCAGGAGGTCTCAGGCTAGGCTAAATGGCCAGCTAATGGAGGCTCAGGTACTGGGGAGAGCCGCCCACTACTGGGCACTGGAGCTAGGGATCTGGCCCTCTACTGGGCACTGGAGGTAGGGGATCTGGCCTCTACTGGGCACTGGAGGTAGGGAATTGGGCCTCTACTGGGCACTGGAGCTGCGGAATCTGGCCCTCTACTGGGCACTGGAGCTCGGGAATCTGGGCCACTAATGGGCTCTGGAGCTGGGAAACTGGCCCTCTGTGGAGCTCTGAAGCTGGGAAACTGGGCCTCCCTGGAGAAGCTCTGAAGCTGGGAAACACGGCCCTCCTGTGGGCTCTGAAGCTGAAGCACTGGCCCTGTGTGGTGGGCTCTGAAGCTGGGTAGGAGACCGGCCCTCTAAAGGGCTCTGAAGCTGAGAGCCATTTACTCGCACTGGGCTCTGGAGCTAGGGAAGCGGCCGCTAAAGTGGCTCTGAAGCTAGGTAAGCACGGCCAGCTAATGGGCTCTGAAGCTACAGTAAGCCGGCCCAGCTAAGCCAGGCTCTGGAGCTAGGTAAACGGCCCCGCCTCCCTGTGGACTCTGAAGCCTATAGGTAAACGGCCCTTTAAAGGGCTCTGAACTTAGGTAGAAGCCGGCCAGCTGAAGGAGGAGCTCTGAAGCTAGGGACACTGGCTCCTTGGTGCAGCTCTGGAGCTTCTCAGGAATCACTGGCCGCCTAATGAGCCTCTGGAAGCTAGGGACACCGGCCGCTGAAGGGCTCTGAAGCACAGGGAACACCGGCCCGCTGAAGAGCTCTGGAGCTAGGGACACTGTGGCCTGCTGAAGGGCTCTGGAGCCTAAGAGGACACTGGCCCAGCGGAAGGAGCTTGGATGTGCCAACTGGCTGACAGGGGCAGTGGAGGTGCAGTGGGAAGGGAATAGATCACTCCCTTTGCCCATAAAAGTAGTCCCATAACTCCTGACTCCTCAATATGGGGTGCTCTGACTGCAGTGGGTGTAATCATGGTGACTGAATTTAAACCTCTAACTTTCGAGGAGCTAACTGCTGCTGGTCATGGAGGTGGCGGCCAAGGCCATACCTGGGGAAACTGACCCGCCGGAGGGAGAGTGGGCGTCAGGCTGACCCGCCGGGAGAGGGAGTGGAAGGCGTCTGGCTGACCGCCGAGAGGAAGTAGGTAAGGCGCATCTGGCTGACGCCAGCGGAGAGAGTGAAGAGGCGTCTACAGCGGCTCCCGCCAGAAGTGGAAGCGTCGGAAACTGACCCGCCAGAGAAGGAGTAAGGCGTAAGGCTGACCCGCGGAGAAGTGCGTCAGAGCTGACCCGCGGAGAGAAGAGGCTGACCATGGGAGAGAGAGAGGCGTCAGGCTGACCCCGCGGAGAGGGAGTGGAGGCGTCAGGCTGACCCGCGAGAAGCGAGAGAAGTGGCGGAGAAGGCGTCAGGCGGCTCCCGCCGCGGAGAGGTAAGGCGTCAGAGCTGACCCGCGGAGAGGGGAGTAGAGGAGCGTCAAACTGACCCGCGGAGAGAGAGGTCAGAGCTGACCCGCGGGGAGTGGAAAGGCTGACCATGAGGAGGAGGGAAGAGTCCAGGCGGCCCGCTTGAGGAGAGAAGAAGGCGTCAAACTGACCCGCCGAGAGAGAAGAAGCGTCAAACTGACCCCCCTTGGCGGGAAGCGTGGAGAAAGCGTCAGAGCTATTTGACCCGCCGGAGAGGGAGTGGAAGGTCAAGAGCGTCAGAGCTGACCCGCCCGGAGAAAAGAGAGAAGAGGCGTCAGAGCTGACCCGCGAGGAGAGAGAAGAAGGCGTCAAAACTGAAGCCACGCGCGAAGTGGAAGCGTCACCCAAACTGACCACCGAGGAGAGAGAAAGGCGTCAAACTATTTCCAGCGGAGGAGGAAGATCAGGCTAGCCAGCGGAGGAGGGAGGTAGGCGTCAGGCTGACCCGCCCGAAGAAGAATAGTTTCTTCCCGGCGCCTGGAGGGAGGCAGGCGGCATGAGAGGGACCAACATGGTGAAGGTGGAGGGAGCGGACTGGGCGATTGAGAGCAGAGTTGGAAGGAGGTGGTGATGATGGTTTGGGTGGTGGAGGTCTCTGTTGAAGAGTTGGTAGCTGGCTGCTTGGTGGTTCGCATTCTTGGTGTTCAAAGTAGAAAATGAGTTTGAGTTTGTGGTTTTCTGTGTGCTTGTGCCAGAGTCACCCTCTCCTCAGGCGGGCTGAGACCGGCAATAGTGTCCAGAGCCTTTCCCAGCTTCAGGAAAAATCCCTCAGGGTGTCAGACTGGGCTCTGCTGGGTCCCTTCGTGTTTGGTTCCTATTGTCAGGGGTTTTGGTTGTAGTTTGGAGGACCCAAATGCAGAGGCGAACAGGCTGAGGAGATTTCTGGGTAGTTTAATGGGGCAAAGAAACAGCAACAAGGCAGGAATGCAAAATCAACTAATAATCAAAAAGCAAACCAGAACTATGGAGACATCTGGGTAAAACCAAACCACGAGCCAGGGAGAGAGGCGAGGAACGTGGACAACAGCATGGGAGGGACAGCAAGACAAGGAACCAACAAAAGAGTGAGAGCAGAGGAGAGCATATATAGGAGAGAGAGACAAAGGGAGGCTAGCGAGCAGACAAGGGAGCAGGTGTGAGAGGAGACAGTAATGAGGGAGCCAGGGAAAGGAACATACACACACAAGAGGGCAAAAAGAGGACAACAAGAAAAACATGAGAACTAATATAAATCTAGAAATACAACAAAACTGGAATTAGGCTAATAAATCTAGAAAACAAGGAGCAAAGAAAAGAACAGCAGAACCAAGACCATGACAGTCTGGTGTCTTTCAGCTTCTTCTTCACAATACCCCACAAATTCTCTATGGGGTTCAGGTTAGGGGAATTGGCAGGCCAATCAAGGACAGTAATGCCATGGTCAGTAAACCAGTTACTGGTGGTTTTGGCACTGTGGGCAGGTGCCAGATCATGCTGGCAAATGAAATCATCATCTCCATAGAGCTTTTAAGCAGATGGAAGCATGTAATGCTCTAAAATCTCTTGGTACAGCTGCATTTATTCTGGACTTGATGAAGCCACAGTGGACCAACACCAGCAGCTGACATGCTCCCAAACCATCGCTGACTGTGGGAACTTCACACTTTGGATTTCAAAGCTAATTGGATTTTGTACCTCTCCCCTTTCTCTGAACTCTGGCCTTGACTATAAAATGACACATACAAACTTGCTTTCGTCTGAAGAGGACTTTTGGACCACTCTGCAACTGTCAGTGCTTCTTTTCCATAGCCAAGTCAGGATACTTCTTTCCGTTGTCTTGAGTTCAGAAGTGGCTTGACCATGGGAATACAGCTATTGTAGCCCATTTCCCTGAACGTCTGTGAACAGTGGCTTTTGATACCTGGACTCCAGCTTCAGTCCACTGTCTTCAAGCTCCCCAGAATTCTGGGCGGCTCTTCTTCACAATGCTGTCCAAGGCTGCGGTCACCTCTCTTGGTTGTGCAGCGTTTCCCTGCCACATTTCCCAACACACTTTTTGTGAATGTGCTTTGAAACTGCACTCTGTGAACAGCCTGCTCTTTGAGAAATTTGTTTTTGTGTCTTACTCTCCTGATGGAGGGTGTCAATGATGGTCTTCTGGACAGCAGCCAGATCAGCAGTCTTCCCCATACTTGTGATTTAGTTTACTGAACCAAGCTGAGTGTTTTTCAAGGCTCAGGAAACCCTTGCAGGTCAAGTTAATTAGACGATTCAAGTGATTAGTTGAATAGCCTACTAGTATACTTTTTCACAATATTCTTAATATTTTGAGATAGGATATTTGGGTTTCTTAAGCTGTAAGCCATAATCAGCGATATTAAAACGATATTTCAGTTGATTTGTAATGAATCCAGATTGTATGACATTTCATGATTTTTAATTGCATTACAGAAAATAAAGAAATTTATCACAATATTCTAATTTTCTGAGACAGTCTGATTATAGTGCAAAAAAACTAGTCTAAAAAGTATTTAGATTTCTGGTGGCTCTGTGGAAGTGAAATTCCGGCTCGATCCTGGCCCTGACATTGCACTTCCACAGAGCCACAGCATCGGGCTGAGGTTGAACCTGCAGTCTGTCTTTTCTTAGATGTATACATTTCTTACCAGGTGGTTGTGTTATTATTCTCCCATCACCAAAAATCTCTGTGCCTCCATTTTCCTTCACTAAGACTTTGAATGTTCATACATATCAGCGCGCTCTGCAGGGACGAATATGTCTGCCTTAAATACAGACATAGTGGGGGAAAAGATCCTGGATCTTCTGGCTGTGGTTCTGCTTTGCTGATCTGATGGCACGGTTTAGATTGGCACGTGCTGTCCTAGGTGCCTCTTTATGGAGAGATATTTGTGCCATCAGTTTGAGCGCGCAGGAACCAATCCGAGAGCTGCATAAAGCTGACACCCCACCCACGTCAAAAAACTCTGCAAATAGACTCGGTGGTTAGACTGAATTGTTAGTGCAGATTTGTGCAGAAAAAATATTGTTTGTGCTACTTTTCTTTAAGAAATATTAAAGATTATTTTTTAGGTCATCCAAAGGTCACCATCCCCCCATTAAACTCCAATTTGAACCAAAAGTGGTCTCCTTTTTAGTGCTTCGTTTGTGCTGATTTGTGCCGTTAAAACCAACATTTGTGCTGCTTTACTTTTTAAGATATAATAATTACAATTTTTTGTCCGGTGACGTCACCATCCCCCATCAAGCTCCGATTTGATCCAAAGTGGTCTCATTGCAAAGGAGTCTCGTCTAAGTTAGTTTGAGTCACCTATGCATGTTAGTGGATGTTTCAAGTGTGTAACTGATGACATGTAAGTTTATTATGCCTTGTGTGTTGTAAAATTTCCTTATATAACCTCTGTTTAACTGTGTTGTTTTGTGGCTGCAGCTTTAGTACATCCTCAAAGGCTGTTTATAGTCAATGTTGTTAATTTTTTGGGCACAACCTGAACGACTGAAAGTTTATATTACATGTTTTGTTATTCAGTCTTTATGCACAGTGATACGGAGTTTATAATCCTGTTTGACTATCATCTTGTTGAGTTAAGTTGTTTGGGCTAGATTGACCACTAGGTGTCAGCAGGCTAAATTATATTTCTTTATGGTGAATGTTATTTCATGCCTGATTACTTACTTTATGCTTACTGATTATTACTGATATTTAGTATGATATTATTTGTGTTTTTCTTTAGACCAACTTCAAGATCCTTGCATCTACTACCTGTATACCTTAGCCCTCCAATAAAGCTGCACTCTGTAAGTATTTTTACCGACCTTCCAGGCAGACACCAGTGCACCTGAACCTCATTTATAAGTCTTCTAGTTTTCTTCAGTACATATTTTTATGTATTTCTACTGATAAAGCAGTGACATTATTATGAAGCTGTGTCATTTACCATCACCAGCAGGTTCAAAACAAACTGATGCGCTACGTTTTTTTTAAAACTGTATCTGTGTCTGACATAGCTCTGACCAAGATATATTTGAAAGCATTTATCAACAATCTGGATGGACTGAACAGGGTTCCTAATATTCGGAGCCCAGTAATACTGTATGTGCAGACTGCTACGTTTGAGACATACACGTTCCCTCCTTAGCTCATTTAAAAAAAAACAGCAAATTTAAATCCATGTCAATAGCAGGTAAAAGAGATGGATGAGGCAATGATATAATAACTGTTTTACTGAAGTTTATTTGAGATAATTCAAGATATTTTATAGTACTATCTTCTGTCCATCAAATGGTTAGGAATGCTTTATCATTTTTTGTAAGAGTTGAATTTGAATTTCAACATTGTGTTTTTTTATTTTATTTTATTTTTTCATTTAACCGGATGTAGTATTTGGAACAGATAACTACATTATTAATGAACTGTAAAAACATATGAACCCTGAAAGGGAAAAATTAAGAAGAAGTAGTTGAAAGGAACGGGTAAGAATGGAGTCTTAAACTTTGGTACTGAACTTTCTCACTTGGCTTTGATTCTGTTTTATCTTCCTGTATTTTAAATCATGTAAAGCACTTTTGCATTCATCTTTTGTACTGAATTATGCTTTATACAAATAAATTTACTTACCCTTGCCTTACCTTGCCTTGCCTTGCCTTGCCTTAAAGGATTATTGGGAAATAAAGGAAAGATAAAAGATATTTATAGATTAAGGAAAGCATTATTTAGTTATCTTCAGAATAAAAAAATAAAAATAGAATTTAATAGATGTAAAACAATGTTGCTACACTCATGAACAGTATGCATAAAATTGCTTGCGATCCGCTATGATAGAAAAGAAGAAGAAGAAGAAGAAGAAGGAGGAGGAGGAACTAAGTAACCATTGGATGAAAAGAAGCTGAGCGTGATTGGCTGATGGTATGGTTCATTTACATACATTGCTGAAGTTACGAGCGCATACAGTCGAGCGAGCGGAGAAACAGCCGAGCGCACAGCTGGTGTTGAGCGCGGAGAGAGCAGGTCGAGCGAGCAGAGACGGATTCGAGCACGCGCAGAGATGAAACTGAGCGCGAGAACAGTGTGTTGAGAGGGTTTTTCAGAGTTGAGCGCGTGCCAGACCGGTTTTGCGCGCTCGGATTGGTTCCTGCGCGCTCAAACCGATGGCACAAATATCTCTCCATACTCTTTATCACCAGACTTGAAAGCTGAGTTCCGTGCTTTTAGCGATTTCCGAACCTCTCCATTCATCAAGGGTCATTGGTTGGCTCGGCTGGTGATGTTCTTTTTGATGCTGATGTCCTAAATGCATGTATTGATGTAGGCTGACACAGTCATGGCATACTCATCTATATTAATGTTGTTGTCAAAGATTGCTACAGCTTTGTACATGTTCCAGTCAGAGCATTTGAAACAGTCCAAGAGTTTCTCCTTAGACCCCACTTTGACTTCCTGGTTCCTAGTTTAGAGCCTGGTTCTACTGGAGGTTTCTTCCTGTTAAAAGGGAGTTTTTCCTCTCCACTGTCTCTACAAGCATGCTTAGTTTGAGGGATTGCATTCAAGTCAATGAATCGATGCAATCAACTGGTTTTCCTCAGAAAACTTTAAATCAATCTGACTGGATGATCTGGTTGAACTGTCTCTGTAAAGTACCTTAAGATGACATGTGCTGGGAATTTGCTCTATATAAATAAACTAAATTGAATGGATTTTTTAACCTCTGCCCCTGTTCTTCAGTCACCAGATCCAAATAAACAGATGATTGTGGAAGTCAATGCCTCCAGCACTGGTATAGGAGCGGTCCTGATTTAAAAAGCTGAAGATGTTTGTTTCCATCCCTCTGCATTCTTTTCCAGAAGCCTATCATCGGCAATATGGAATTCTGATGTGGGCTACCATCAGCTTTTGGCTGTAAAATTAGCTCTGGAAAAATGTAGACACTGGCGGGAGAAAGCTAAAGAACCATTTATCATTTGAAATTATCAAAAGAACCTTAAGTACCTCCGGTTTACCAAGCTTCTCAAGCCCCATCAAGCAAGATGTGTCTTGTTCTTTGTCAGTTTTAACTTCTTTATGTCTTACAGACTCAGAGTTAAGAACGTGAAACCCAATGCTCTCCTCAAGATACTAGAGACCCCAGACTAGGAGACCGGTGGTGGCAGAGAATTTATCCTTCTAGACTGAGTATGTATCGCTGTCACTATGGTTAACCCCGAGAAGGAGGTAAGAGAGGCTACTTCAATCCAAGATACCCCTGAGCTTGAGCCATTATCTACCGGAACCACATTATCAAGTGGGTTAGAAGGTCTAGCTCTCTACCCAGGATTTTCACTTTTATGTGGACAACTGAAAACTGGCCCCTCACTTCCTGATCTCTAAAGTAGTGAACCCGGTGGCGGCTCGCCTTGAGCTCTGCAGCTGCTGCTGTTTGTAGCTAAAGTGAGAAAAAAAAGGTGCAAATTCCTCTAATTGGCTGGGTTTAAGTGATGTGTTGCTTTCACACATGCATGGTGTGATCTGCTTCATGAATAATTTTCAGAAATGAAGCAAAAAGATAGCAGTGGCAGTAAAAATGTAAAATACTGCACAGTTGTTGATTCTTCACTTCTAACTTTTAGAATACCATTAAATATCAATGAATATAATTAAGGTATGCACATTTTCTTTTATTAGAAACTCAAAGGTAGATTTAGGCAAACAATATATACCAGGGTCAAGACAGATTTTATTTCCTTTTTTTCAAATTAATTTCTAAATTGTTGACCCACTGGTTAGAGCAGTGCGCTTGTGCTCCAAGAAAGTAGCAAGAAACTGGTTCGATCCCCACTGCCTCCATTCTGGGTTCCTGAGAAAGACCCTTAACCCCTGATTGCTCCCCCGGCACCGAACAATGGCAACTAACTTAGACTGCAGAAACATCTGTTCAGCTCAATGACAGCGCACCGTGCAGCACAGAAGGTGTTACTTCAACTGTGATCTGCTAAAATATCAACTGACTGAAGGCAAATGGAGAACAGAAACTAAATGACTGGCTCACCATATTTAAAGACAACATGGTTTAAAAAAAAAAGCAACATAACTTCTCTGAAATAAATGTTTATTTTAAAGAGTTCAAGAACTAACCTACTAATAGTCGTCACCCAACAAAGTCTCAATAACTGTTCTTATGTTCAGAATTTAAAAATATAAACTAGAGAAGAAGAATCTAAATCTGAATAAAGGTTAAGAGGTGACTTCAAAATTACATTGACGTTGTCCTCTTAGTTGTCATCCAGCTTAGGCTCATTCATCTCGATGGAGACAGGAACTTTTCTTCCTGCAATAATAAAAGTTAAATTGTAATGATCTTCAAATACTCTGCGTGTAATAAAACACATGAAAACGTCTAAGGATGGGAAAAGCTTTTTCTAAGGCGTTAAGTGAGCAGATTCAAACTTTTAGTATGTTTACCTCCATCAAAATGCAGATCATATTCATTGACAAAAGTGTTAGAAAATTATTTGTTGGAGGATATGCATTTATATTAGATAAACATGTGAAAAGCAATTATCAAACCTGATCTCATTGCTTTTTTGAAAATCAGCTGAAAATTCAGACACAAGCACAAGGATGCTGAAGCTTCTACGGTAGTGTTAAAGAATTGATGGTCCACTTATCTTGCTAATTTCATGTTCACTTTTTGTTACTTTTGTCGATCGCACTTTAAATTTCAGCCTACACTTGAATAAATACGCCAGAGCCAGAAGAAAATTCCACTTTGATAAATATTTAATTTAGGATGTAACTGCTATTAGACGTAGTAAGTCCGTACGGCATGCACAACTGTGCTAAGACAACCCAGTCTCATGGGAAAATGTACCCCCACTACGTTGGTCCACACTGCAAAACGTAGAGCAAACATGAAAAAACATGATATTGCCGTAAATGTGATATCTGTCTTTGCTCCTTCATCCTGACTCCTGACATATTTAAATCAAATGAAAAGATGAATTGATCAGAACTAATTCATTTACACCACAGCATCCTTGCTCTGCTGTACCTGACTGTTTCATTTTTCAACAACAAAAATACAATTTCTCTATTTTATGAGTCTAACAACATTTTATATCCACTACAGACAGAATAAGCTTACACCTCATGAAAGGAGAAAGAGAAATAGAAATTTAGAGCCCAATCCAACAGCACCCAACATCCTGTGTGACATCAAGGCCCAACCCAGACCAGTTTGGCAAAGGCATCACATTGTCTGCAGATTAGGTGTATACAGTGATGGGCAGTAGTGCCGCTACATGTAGCGAAGCTATTAGTTTAACTACATGTTCCAGTAGCTTGACCGTAGCGTCGCTGCTTTATTTATCAAGTAACTTTCCAGTAGTGACGTTATTGTTTTTATCAAGTAGCGACGTAGCGTCCACAAACGCTACAAAATCCAGGGCAAAACTAAGTAATGAAAGCAGGTTTTCTATTTTTGAAACAACAATCGGAGTTATTTGCTGGACATTCACGCATGAGCCTCTATTCTGCCTCTCCTGCCTGTATCTACAAAACATGCGCATGCGCACTGTAGTGCAACTCAATGAATGACACCCGCAGACACAGGATGGAGGAGGAGACAGGAGCAGAGCGCCTTATCTTCAGAGATTTTGAAACTTGTTGAATCCTCTGATAAAAGTACGTGTTCAGATGTTTTAAGGCTTATTTGCACAGATAAGATTTTTTAGGTATGGAGGAACAGCTCTCCCATGTATAAAAATAAATACATAAATACACGCTCAATAAATAAATAAGCATTAAATTAATTACCCCCCAAAATACAATGAATAAATATGTAGGTAGAAATTAAACTATTCAGTGAGACATAAATGTATATATATCTCTTAATTAGCTTCTTTATTTTTTCACCCTTTTTGTAAACAGTTTCATTTGTTACTTGAATCGACTGTTTAATTGAGGTCTGAAGAAGTTTTCTCTAAGGGAAACCCTAAAGAAATAAGATGCCTTTTGTAGGGTTTTGTTTTCCCTAGAGATGTCCATTAAATGCAAACTCATAGCCATGTCTGGATGTGTAGAACACTACACAGTACCTTTAATTTGGTTCTAATAACAGCAGATTGTTTATTTTTGTCTACTTGTAAATACTTTAGTGTTTTTTTTTATTATGCTGATCATAAAACAATTTTTACACTGTGATATGTCATTGGCTGATCTTTAATAAATATTTTAACCAGTGTTTCAGACTCATTTTGAATTGACATTAGCGTGGTACAACGTTAAGTAGCTTCTGATGTAGTTAAGCTACTTTTAACACATTAGTGTAACTTAGCTTGCTATAATTCTTTAGGTGGTAGCTTTGGTGTAGAGAAGCTTAATTTATTGTTGAGTAACTGATAGCTTAGCTCACTACACTGGACAAGTAGCTTGCCCAACACTGGGTGTATATATATATATTTCAAATTTCAATGACTGTATTTATTGACTGGCTGATCAGAGATCCAAATTAGAACAAACTTAATTTGCAATGTTTTTGCATACAAGGAAATTGACTTGGATTTCTCTCACCTGCAGCTCTTTGCTGATATAAAGACAAAAATATGACAGTTGAGATGAAGTACGGACAGGAAACCACCAAGTAGCAGACCATCATCAACACGAGGTTAGAGGGAGCTGAGGAGGGGGGGGGAGCTGCAGTTATTCCAGTAGTAACAGAGGAGGACATCTTCATGTTGGGAGGTTTTTCTGAGGAAACATTCCAACCAAAGTCCAGTCATTAAAATCTGGCCTATACAGTTTAGTACTAAAAATAAAGCTGCTGACCTGAAACAGAAATCCAACCGGATCGGGAAGAGGAGATGGATTTCTCTAAAAAAAAGATGGATGATATTAAAAAATAATTAAATGTTCACATATTTGAAACTAAATCAAAATTTAGAGAATCTGCTGACCTTCAACAGAGATCCAGCTGGATGGAGACCATCCAAGACCCCTGATGCTACACCTGTAGAGGCCTTCATCAGAGCTGGTCACATGGTGGAGGGTCATGTGACCTTTGGTCTCATTCCTGATGAGGGAGCCATCTTTATAGAAAGCAGCTGGGAGGTTGGAGGTGGTCTTATTCCTACAGCTCAGAGTGACGTCATCTCCCTCCATCACAGGGAGGACAGGACTCTGCAGGATCACTGATCCACCTCAACACAGAGACAAACTACAGCATTTCATCCATTTCCACACAGCTTCATCAACACTAACTCCACAGTCTGATCTTACCAGTGCCAGTGCCAGTGACAGTGAGGTTGATGCTGCTGCTGGCTGCTCCCTCTCTGGACGACCAACACCAGTAAACTCCACTGTCTGATGGGTGGAGGCTGCTGATGTTACAGGTAGATCCAGCTGGTTTCCCCCATCCACCTCCACACTGAGTCCTGGTTAATGTGGTTGTGTTCCTCCATACAGTCCATCCAGCAGAGCTGTTGTTCTCCTCACAGCTCAGAGACACAGACTCGTATTGAAAGAACTGAGATCTGCTGGGACTCACAGTCAGACCAGCTGGGAGGACTGGAATGTGAAAAAACATTGATTTGTAGTATCTATAAAAATTATGTATATTAAACTAATCAGAATATTGATTTAGTTGAATGTTAATATAAATGAACCAACCTTCATTTATTTTGCAGCAAAGCA
>JAGKQL010005103.1:0-12333 GCA_018398635.1 Cyprinodon brontotheroides
AATCTCAGAACTCTGACTTTAATCTCAGAACTCTGACTTTAATCTCAGAACTCTGACTTTAATCTCAGAACTCTGACTTTAATCTCAGAATTCTGACTTTAATCTCAGAACTCTGACTTTAATCTCAGAACTCTGACTTTAATCTCAGAACTCTGACTTTAATCTCCAGAACTCTGACTTTAATCTCAGAACTCTGACTTTTTTTCCCATACTAAACTGAAATAAAATTTAAAAATCAGTTAACTTTTTTTTTTTTTTTCCAGTGGTCCTAATCCTCTTCCATAGTATTTGGATGTTTTATTTTTAAAATAATAGGACGTTCTCTTAAATGGGTTGATTGTCTGTAACTGACAATCTAACTGCTGTGGTGGTTCTATCCCCAGGTCCGCCCAGGTGGAGCGGTAGGTTTCTGTGCATGACCTGCCTTTAAAAATGGCGCTGCATGTGCAGTGGTGCTCAGAGTCCCACCATGAAGTGTTTGTGGTCTCTGCAGACGTTTTGTGCTGTTCCAAACTTTAATGATACCTCAGCTGGCTGCTCTGTCACAAGACTTGCTGAATATATTTTCTGGTATTTTATTGAACAATATAATGAAAATCTAAAGAATTTCAATACCCTGGTTGACTTTTTTAACTCTTTGCATGTTAATTTATGCAAGAAAGAATCGATTTTTACTTGCAACTGGAACTTGATAACAGTTTGTTTCTCAAGTTTTGTTTCTCTAAACCGTTTTGTCACTTTATGACGACAAACTTCAAAGTATTTTGAGGGGATTTTATGCATGGGCCACGTTAACTCTAACATTTACATTGTTCTCAGTAAAATATGCCCAGATTCAGTTGGAAGGGTCTTTCAGTCAGTCTTTGACTAGGCCACCCAGAGCACATTAACGGCTGCTTCTGTAAATAGAGCCAGTTTCTGACATTTTTTTGCCTCCTGCAGTGCTAATCTCTAAATTCTTTAATTTGTATTTTCTTCACCATATTTAGCTGGTTTTGCTTTATGCTGAGCAAAGAACACAGCGTGCTAAACTGACTTTAACAGTTAGTTTAAATTTGCTGAACTTTGACCTTAGTGCAGTGAGACACAAACTGGTCCCCGTTGTAGCCTTACAGGCTTTAAGGATTCTGTTGCATAAAATCCTGTTAAAATGCGAACTGTTTATAATGACGAAGTCAGGGAAGTCTTACTAACACGGTTGAGATCAGCTGCAGGTTAAAAGCTGATCCTGTATGGCTTAACGTTTTGATTGCATGGTTTGGTTTGGCAGAGCCGCCTGCTGATGGCGACTTCAACACCAGAGGAATAAGCTAAATGAAATAAACTCACAGCAGCTGACATTCGGTCATGAAAAGAGTCACAGTTTGTTCTGTTTTTAAGGTCTGTTTTGTTTTTTTGTTTTTAGCTCCTCCACCACCTCCACCCAGGAGTGGCCCTCCTCCCCCTCCACCCCAACATCACAGCTCTGGCGCTCCTCCTCCACCTCCTCCTCCATCCCGGGTTATACGGGGCGCCCCGCCGCCCCCTCCCCACTCCAGGCCTCCCGTCGTGGCACCCCCACCTCCGCCTCCATCCCGTCCGGGTTTGTCCGCTCCACCGCCTCCGCCACCCAGCCGAGGCGCCCTCCCACCGCCCCCCGCCCCGGCTCATGCCTCCATGCCAGTGGCCCCGCCGCCGCCACCTCCTCCGCTTTCTTCGGGGTCATCCAGCAACGGCGCTCCTCCGCCACCACCTCCACCTCCCCCACCCCCTGGACCTCCTCCCCCACCCTCTATAGAGGCTAACGGAGGGGATGGCAAGTCTGCGCTGCTGAGTCAGATCAGAGACGGAGCCCAGCTGAAGAAGGTGGAACAGAAGGAGCGACCGGTTTCCTCCGGCGGCAGAGATGCACTTCTGGACCAGATCCGACAAGGAATCCAACTGAAATCTGTTAGTGCCAGTCTCTCTCTTTTTCCAGTCAGCTTTCTGTAGCTGCACACCATCCCTGAATATGATGGACTTATTGATGATGCTTTCCCATCTTTGCAGAGGGATGATAACTCTGAGCCCGCGCCAGCTGACGCAGCCCCTACAGCGGGCATCGTAGGAGCGCTGATGGCGGCCATGCAGAAACGAAGCAAAGCTATTCACTCCTCGGGTACATAAACATTCAGCATTCTCCATCTGCCATTCTACTCTCTATATACTCAATAATATAGAGAGTACTATAGATTAATTGAATGGATAAAACAATTTTTAAATATTTTCGAAGTTTTTAACTGCTATTTTATAGATTACATTCTTTTATATAAGAGAAAAATTTGGAGCCTTCCCCTAATTTTTTTATTAGCTTATCATAGATTATTTTATCTAGTCTCAACTCTACTGCTACTTTCCCAGCATTCCTCCTGTTTTTAAATGATGATTTTCGTATTTTTATATTACTAATTCATTTCTTACACCAGTTTTAAATCTTTGAAAATATTTCCACCGTCTCCTTTTAAAAAAAAACAACGATTTCTATGTTTCTATTTCTCCTCAGATGACGATGATGATGACGACGACGATGAGGACTTTGAGGAAGATGATGAATGGGATGACGAGTGAATCTTTTCTTTTTTTTTTCCCCTCCATGACACTAAAATTGATCCCAGTTTCTTTAAATAAAATAAAATCAATGACTTCATGATTATAATTATAAATGTTCTATTAGTTTGTTGTACATTTCTTGTTGCCTTTATGCTTTTTTTTTTTTTATTAATCTGTGCAATACCTCGTTTAATCTATCGATGTTTGTCGGTCTAATCTTAGAGGTTGTCCTTTATCGTTGATAGGGTTATTTTTCCTTATTTCCTTTGTTCCTATTTTTGTTCATCTGTTTGCCTTTTTTCAAATCTTCCTTCACACATGATCCTTATTTCTCTCCTTAATGTGCAATTTTAAATGTCTCTTAAGCGTTTGAGCTAAATGTTTGCTTTATTTCTTCTTTCTGGATTGATGATGGTTTACGTGAAAGCGAGACAAGTTGCCACAGATTTAGATATTTGTAACATTAATAGAAAGGGAGAAAAGAAAGTTATTTTCATATCCTGTTGCTCTGTAGTTTATTTTTTACATATTCAAATAATAAATAATTCTAGTTTATTGGTCATATTTTCTTAAGAAAAAACTATGAAAAAAAAGGAAGATGGCACATTTTGGATTTAGCTCCATTCACTGTGGAATTTAAATTTACTCCAAACTTTGAGTCTTTATATTTTTGCACGGATGAAAAAAGTGGAGCCTTTCTGCAGGATTATAGATTTTAAGGTTTGCATCATGATTTAAAATACATACTTTAAGTAATAAGGATATGAACTGGTTATCAGTCACACTATAAACCGTTTTATCTCTGCAACACTACAGGTTAAATTGAACTTGAGCTCATTTGTTTCTTTTTTTTTTTACACTAGAAAGTGGAGTATTAATAAATGTCTGTTTATTTGAATAAAGTGAATCATCCTGTGATGCTAAAATAAAGATATTTTAGTTTTGCACACTGATTCTTATAATGGGTTCATGCTAACCTTACGTACATCTCACCATGTCGGTTTTAGCTGCTTTATAATGTAAAAACATCACAGCATTTCTCAACTTTTACTGGGATTGGTGCTCACTGGCATCTTAAAAGTAAACGTTCCCTTTATATCTGGTTCTGATTTAGTGAAGTTCAGCATAACAGTGCAGCAGAAATACAGGCAAATGGCTGCAAAACCCCTCACTGCTTAGAACAGTGAAATCTATTGTGGTTATTTTTGAGGAAACGGGCATTATTCATTTTGCAGCTTGAATGTAATGTTTATTATACCCAGAAAAGTCACTCCCAGAATTAATAGATGTATAATTTTAACAGGAAAAACTTCTATCGGCTGCAGGAAACTGACTCTTTATTCCAACCTGTTTAGGAAAGTGTTTTATACCAAAGAAAAATAAAATTTCTAACTGGTACAAGAGTCTTGAAAGTAGAAATTTGAGATTTGCAGAATAATCAACTGTTATAATCTGTAAAGCCCAGCCAACTAGTTAGGTTCACAGCAGTCTTATTTCTGTTACTTTCAAAGCACATGCATCTGGAAATGCAAAATGTAACCTAATAAAGAAGCAGAACTTCATTGTGCAAGATAAAGACCATCTTCTATTTCACATCTGTACTAATTCCGCCTTTCCTTCCTAAATAAATCCATTTAAGTAAAATCAGCCTGCAGGGGAATATCTAACTACTTTGATCAGGAGTAAAAAATATGAAAAACTTAAGGTTAATCAGCCTGAATGATCCAGAAACACTGCTGATTTAAATTGGTGTGTTGTTTAAAAAGAAAAAATAAAAGCATGTTAAAAGTAAATCCTAAAGAAAAATAAGCAGAAGTTAGATTTGCGTACAGCTATACAGTTTAAACATTTGTTCATCAGGAAACTAAGTTGATGGAAAAACCTTTTTTCCTCTTTTAAGTTGCATTTCTATTGGAAGCTCTTTTAGCTCAACCCCACATTTTAGGTTCAATTAGCAGCTCATTAAGCTCTAAATATTCCTCTTAATTTCCCTTTAATGGCATGTCATTGATTAAGGTAACTTTGAAATAAGACTATTAACAGGTGTTTGATAATAACCTTAGTTCTTATGCCAATTGCCTGAGAAATAGCAGCTTTTACTGATAACTTGAATAGCTGACCACCAGATCACAAACAAATATATATTTTCGGGTCCTTTTCTGCTGGTTATGATTTTTTTTTTTTTTTTTGCCTTTTACAAAAAACAAACTGTCGATCTTAAATGTTCTGACCATGAAAGACAAAGTGCCACTTGTTCAACTGGGGTAGAGACCTGTTAAAGTGTAATAATGCTCTGTGGCAAGAAAAAAAGCAGCCATATTTCTCTGTTAGCTACTTTAGGACAGTAAAAAAAAATGACACCAGGTCCTTCAAGAGACTTGAGAAGTATTGAACTCTAATGTTGTAAACTCCAATAAAAGTTTGATCTTCACAAAAAATGCTGTGTATCATTTTTCTTTGCACCATGCTTCTTAAAATGGGATTTCTTCAGGAAAAACACATTTTATTGAGGATGTTTGCCTCATAAGGCGGGTAGGAGTAGTAACTATGGAGGAAAGTAAAGAATAATAAACGTTGCCCGCTCTTTAAATTGATCGCTCTTTATTATGGATGCAATAAATGATCTAAAATAAGGAACCTTTTATTAGCAGGCTATATATTTTTAGGTAATGCCCACATCAGCTGAACCTTCATCAGCTACAGAGCTTATAAAAGGGATTAGAGAAGGAATGGCACTTTCCACTGGTGTTACGACACAGAGACTCACAGAAGCTTTTATAGAAGCAGAAGCAGCATTTGGGTTTTGACTTGATGTTATTCATCCAGCTGGGTAATTTGAATAATTTTGTTACATAACATCCTGCATCAATGTTCCTACTTTAGGTAATGGCTCTTTTGCAGGGTAATGGATGCATTCTTGATAATCTGCCTCCTTGAGGTGGAAGGCTTTTTGGAGTAATCGTAAAACACCATTTATTTATTTTATGTTATTTTTTTATTCGTCATCTTTTAACACTAGCAAGACTTGGTTGTTTTGAACTTTTTTGTTTAGCTTAAAGAAATTCTTATTGCCTTGATTTATATATTAATGCTGTATTTTATTCTTTATTGTGTTTTATTATTTTTTAGCTATGTTCAGCACCTTATTTTCAACTGTTGGCTGTTTTAAAGCTAATAACAAATAAGGTTGTTGATGATGATGAGCAAGAAAAATTAAAAAAATCTTTAAACATTATTTAAAATCTACTTTTTACACAGACTCATTACTTGAAAATTGCTCAAAACATTACACACACACAAAAAAGAAATTGCATGAAAAAAAATCCTTATACTCTTAATAACTAATGGAGTTTGCAAGTTTTGATTGGTATCGCACCCCTTTTAAAATTGCTGACCTGCTGTTTGTGTGCTTCTGATTTTTTGGACAATATATGTTGGGTAATGATTTCCAAGTGGTGGAGATTTTCAAACCTCCTTCCCCACATGTATTTTCCTTACAGATTAAGCCTCATTTAGAGGGAATATGTCATGCTTTCTAATAGAATTAAGATTAATTGCCAAATAGTAAGGTTACCACACAGATTTTCTAAATGAGTTTTATTTTTCTTAAAATAAGTGCATTTTTCTTGAATCTAAGAGTGAAAGTGAGTCACTTTACTATTGGAACAAGACAACTTACATTGAAAATAAGTACAAAAAATTCCATTGTTTCATTTTAAGTGCATATTATGTAATTATTTTAATAATTAAAAGTAAAAGTACTCATGCAATCTAATTTACCCTCTTAAGAGTAAATACACTTAATTTAAGACATTTTTAGATATATCGTTTCTGCAGTGTTGGCTTATCACAAACACTCATTTTTTAAATTTGCGTGAAAAAAATGTGAAAAGTGCAAAAGTAGACAGTGAATTGAAGTACTATGATGTGTCAATCAACTTTATGACAGATTGTAAAAACCAGCCTGTATGTTAAAGTTGAATGTCTGAACTCCTATGTAACCCGGTTTCCTTTCACATCATGCCAGCAAACGCTGTGTGGAATACCCAAAGAGAGTTGAATATGAGTTCAGCTGTTAGTAGAATGATAATTTGACACAATAGACTCATGCACTGCACCGACAGAGAAGTCAGGGGGCATGAGTTTATGGCTGATGATCTTAGCAGCCTCAGTGATATTGTGTGGTTTTCAGAATGGTGCTAAAATTCTTTAAAAAACAATGAGACTTCTGTAGAATCCTCAAAGTGAGTCTTTATGGTAGCGATATAGTTTTGCACTGTGTTTTATGGATAGATGCCCCGCCCCTCGGCCTGACAAACCCAGCTCTGGTTCTGTCAGTTAAAAGAAACGTTGCATACACCAAGCTTCCTGCTCAAAGCAAAGCAAAACAGCTGCAAAAGATCAGTTATCCACGTATGCTTTATATTAAAACCTAAACGCAGCTAGAATTTAATTATGTCTGTAATGAGCCTACCTTTTAGATCCTCACTCCTGAAGTCTCTGTTATACTTTGAACAGTTGTGCAGTCAAGGGAGAAACAGACAAACAGGAGACCAGGATTAGAGGCTTATATGTCTCCATGTGCTTCCAAACAACCGTCCCATCATAAGCTCTTCTTTCTGTTTTGGGTCTTTTATCATGCTTTTCTATTCTTACCAAATATGAGCGGAAATGTTTTCATATCATAAACTAAAAGGCAAAAGCATTCCCTCTATTGCCGATAGAGGATAAATGGTTTTGTCACCTCTAAGAAATATATGTATGTAACTAGATCCTTTTCACTTCACCGGACTTAAACAACAACTCTTCTACATGGGAAAGGGAAAAAAGTAAAAACTGAGCCATGAGATTAATTGAAATATTCACTTACATTAACTTTTATATGTGAGCAGTTGTTAAAAAGCAAAAACACCCAAGTTTATCTCACCTTCAATATAAGGTAACATTCACTTAGAGAGCAGGAACGTGTCAGGAATGAGTTTTGGATAAATCCAGAGATGTTGCCACAGTGCTCACTGTATTTATTACAGAAGGTAATCATTTAGGTGCACATCTTTTAGGAAAATCTAGAGGGAAACCATCAAACTACAGAGCAGTGCTTAAAAAGGAAATTTGTCTAGAGGAAATTTACTCAAATGTAAGATTTTTTATAAAAAAGGATAACATTTGCAAAAATATAACAGAGTTAAGGAAAATCAGCTCTTTTTAAAGAAAATAGATTATCTCTGAAGGAGGATAAAATTGTTGCCCCAAGGTTTGTCTATAAAATGAAAACCTTTAGCTGAAATATAGATACCCTTATCAGACCCATAAGCTCATATTCTTGTCTTTCTGAAGCAGCCTTTAGGAAACTGCACAGAGCTTCGACAGTCAGAGCACAAAAACTTAATGTTTGGGCAAACCTCATATAAAATGTTTTAATTTAAATAAATAAACAGACTCTGGCAAAATCCCTTAGCTATCATGGCAGCTGGCGTAAACACAACACATGAATAATATTTGATCAACTTTTAAGGAAATTTAATTTTTATCAAAATGAAATACAAATCAACCCTCTTTTGCAATTTTTAGAAAATGTCCAGTTTTATAAAATGTAATAAAACAAAAGTTTCCTCTGCTGTTCCTTTTGATAACATTTGAAATTTACTGCTTTTATCACATCTTGTGTGCATTTTTAACTGCTTCCCTGACTGTGTTAGGATCTTAGCAGGTTTCCCTGTTTACATAAGAACACAAAGAGGAAACCTTTTAGGAATTGGCGCTGATACTGGCATCAGCAATGATGTCACCGTCAGTTGTTTTCTGTCCACTGGCTCTGTATTGCAATTTGATCAGACAAGTGCTAAAAACGACTCAAAAACATGCTTAGATGAGTGGGTGTGTTGTCCACGTCTTTGAGAGGGACTGTGCATCAGCATTTGACTCCTCACCAGTAAAGCTGACTCCTCCGAATAAAATAAAAAACACATAAAAACTCTTTATAACAGCTTGTCCACTTTTTCTCCCCTTGGATAAAACTCATCCAATAAAAAGAACAAAACAGAAAAGTCACCCTCCACAGTGCTACAAATAAGCAAAATGATATATTCAGAATTGAACACACATATTTCAACTAAGAACAAAACATATTTACAGTCTTACAAAGAATTAGACATGTAAGAAAACAGTAAACATTTCAGAATAAAGAAGGCCGTAAATGTTAAAACAATGTTTCCCCGATGGTTTTGTGCTGTTTTGCTTCTTTGTCACTGCTTAATGTTAAAGATCATATTTGAGGCTAAGGAACTAGAGTATTTAAACAAAACACTGTTTTTTAAAGGCTGAAATCTATCAAAGCAACCTGGCCTGTGTTCAACTTATCACATTCAAACTAGACATTTAATATATATTCTTTAAATAGAAACTATCTGATCATACAAGTATGGCTGATGGATATAAAAAATCACATCCTCCCAAATTTTGAAGAGATTTATGAACAAATTACACTTTCATCAAAGCCAGGTTGCTTTTAAATAAATTAAACAATCATTTACAATTGCATTCTGTATTTACTCATATTAATCATATTACTTTAAGAATAAAAGCACGTTAAAAATGGGTTATTATATATATTTATGAAAGAGGAATATTTCAAATTGAGTGCAAATTCCCAGCATATATGTTTTTATCTTTTCAAGGTGGGAATTTGGGATGGTCTCATCCTCCATCATCATCATCCTCATTATCACCTTCATGGTGCAGAGCTGATCACTGTTTTCTCGCGTCCTCATCGTGAATGATGTGGAACTTCCTGGAAAATGACAAATTATGTTAAAGGACAAAAAGCCGAATTAATTGATGAAGAACATTAAAAGTTTGTCACTGAACAGCAGCATCCTGACTGTTTTCAACCAGGCTAATGTGATAAAGTGTCAAAGTCTGCTGTTATCAAAGCCCCCAGCCCGAACAGTTTCTATAAATACCTGTGCTGAGTGGATGGAATTTACCAGCTACAGCCAGAACCCCATTATCTGAGGGCACGGATGATTTTCCAAAACAATGTAACAAAAACTGTGCTCCAGCAGCTTAGCGGGAGGCTAATACTCAAATCTCCACTTACTGGTGAAAAAAGCAAGCAGAGCTCTCAAAAATATGGGCTTTTAGTTTCATTATTTGCCCCTGCTATCTATGTTTTCCATTCTCTGTTATGGGCCAGCCAGCTTATCATCCACTTCAGGTAAAAATGCGGGCTGGATGACTTTTGTCATTGTCTGTATTAGATCCTTTCCTGGCTCTAAAGCAATGTGCTCACATCGGGTGCAGGCTGGTGGTAAATCAGCCTTTTCTACCTACTGCTGTGTCAGGATCGGATTATACCACATCAGCGACTAAGATGAATCAGACACCACTGACTGTGTGTGTCATCGCAGTCAGTAAACTCCTGGGTGGGATGTTTCCCCTTAGAAGTTTGTATGCTTCTACTTTTCAAACCAGAACTCATCAAATAAGAATTTGTTTTATGATCTTGGCTTTACAATGACCCCCTCCTCACCGTCTGAGGTTCCTGATGCTGCTGCAGCGGATGGACTCCATCAGCACAGTGGTGGGCGAACCTCATGGTCGATGGCCTGCTGCGCCCTCCTCCCCTGGAGTCTGCTCTACCGACCTTACAGGTCTCCAGGGCGTTCTTGAGCTCCCTTCAGGATGCAGCCCGTCTCCTCTTTAGCTGTCCCTTTCCCCACTTCTTCCCCTTCTTCCCCTTTCGGTTTGGCAACCTTCTTGCTGCCTTGCCTGCCTGCGTGGGCCTTGATGACCTCTGCTATCGTCGCTTTAGCGGGTTTATTCTTTTGCTGTTCGCGATGGCACCAGCGAGGGGGTGGGGGGTGGTGGAGGAGGTGGGAGGGAGGAGGTGGAGGGAGGTAGTGCAAGGTGGGTCTGCTTTTCAACTCATTGTTTAGGGAAGTTTGGGTGAGGACCAGGGAGGCCCTGAGGTGAACTTTAGAGGCGATGAGCTGGGTGTTCCTCTCTTTTAAAGAGAAAATAAACACATTAGAGCAGTTTAATGAAGGCAAATGAAAAACAGTTTATGGTTAAATAAAAGCGGGTTAAAAAGATATTGTTTTTTTTTTTTCTTTTGATTTGATACAATAGACAAAAAAGGCAAGTGGGAAAAAAATGGCAAGTGGAAAAAAAGATATTGGTGTATTATAAGGCAGTTATTACATGAATATTACAGGTCCATTTTTAGGGGTTTTCATTTTTTTTTATTTTATTAAATATATTTTCTTTTTTTTTTTTTAGCATTTTTAAAGTTCATCTTGTGCTGGTTCTCTCTGATCTGGGTGAATAAAAGATTTAATTTTAGTGGTGATCAGATCCTGAGAGTAACAGCTGAACCACAGAAACAATAAGTAGACCAATTAGCAGTTTGATCCTTAAGCACAAATAACTGTAATCCTGCACTTCTCTGGGCCAGACAGCCAATCTAGAGATTTTAATCTACTAAATACTTTATATGGATGAAATATTTATATAATTAGTAATTCAGCTAGATGAGAATCTAGAAATACATGAAATAGAAACAAATCAAATTAACTGGGGTGAATTTAAAAAACAGCGCTGGGCTTTATAGTGGGAGTTTGAGCTGAAATCAGGTATATTGAATAGGGTGTAATTTCATTTATTGTTTTTCCTTTTAGTTAACTTGTGATCTTGGTTTAATCAGTCTTGCTGCCTGGAAGTAAAGATACTCACCAGAGCAGAGGTTCTGGGGTTGACGGCTTCCATCTTGCTGTTGGCCCTGTTGTTTGTTGCTTTTGCTCCTGCGGTCGTTTCTGCCGCTGGCGGTCCTGGTTTCTGGTCAGTATTCCAGTCATGTGCTCATTCTGGGACCAGCAAGGTTAAACTGGTAACCAAGCTTGATCAGAGTGTGGTTTTCTCTCAGAATCTTCACCATCTCCATCTCTACCTGCAGCAGGCGTTTGTGTTTATTTACAACTAATAAAAGCTGTAATGTTTGAGTGATCTAAACTGAATACAAACCTGTCCACTCCCACACATGTGCCTCTGGTTGTGAAAGCGAAGCTCATTGAGGGGTGTTGTTCCTGGAAGTGCTTGAACCAGCGCCCAGCACGCCTTTCCCACTTACATGGTTGGACTCTATGTTCAGGCTGGTGATGGATGCGTTCTCTTTCATCTTAGCAATGGCCAGGCGACGTGGTCATCAGCCCGGGTGTTTTGCAAGACTGAAGACTCGAACATGGGTGTTGGATCTTAGTGCTTCAGCAAATCGGATAAGAGTTCCTGATAAAGAGATTGAAAAGAAACAGAAGGATCTAAAATGAATGAATTTGATTCTAAGTGAAACTAGCATACAGCAAAGATGAAAGCTTAGCAGGTATAAACTGCAGGGGATGAAAGAAGACATTTGGATTTTTTACCTGTTTGATGTCATCAATGTTGTTCAGATTCACTTCTATTGAGTTCGAAATATCATCGGGTTGCGAGCGTCATCAACAACCTGTAGGGTTTCCAGTGGAGTTCAGGTCAACTGGTGGAGGAGGAGGGAGTCAGCCTGGTGGGCTCCACACCTCTGTGAGGTCTCAGTAGGGTTGGTTTAAACGCCTGAATCGTCTCTGGCTTTGTATATCTTGGTGGTTCAGGTTTTGGTTTATTGTCTTTAGTTTCTTCATCATCCTCCTCTTCAGTTACAGGATCCTCTTCCTCACTTTCATCCTCCTCTTCTTCTTCTTCTTCTTCTTCTTCTTCTTCTTCTTCTTCTTCTTC
>JAGKQL010005104.1:0-12239 GCA_018398635.1 Cyprinodon brontotheroides
ACTTCTGAAAAACTAGATTGGGAGATCCCAGATGCAAAAAGTGCAATGTTGCAAGGAGTTTTGTGATATCTGGTATTGCGTGGGTCCTCCTTGTGGCTGGCTCCAAATCCATTCGGAGTTACTCCAACAGCTCCAAAATGGCAATGCTGGATAGCGATATGTTTTGATGATCGTTTCCTCGTTCATTCCAAAATATTCACATGGAGTGAAAAAATGCGTTCTCTCGCGTCTACTTGCTTCATTTCGATTTCTCATTCTTGCGACAATAACCGCTGCCATGTGTGCGCAATTATACAGACCATTTGCACCTTCTTTTGAAAGCGTGTTAAATATAGAGTCAGATACCGTTAGCAAAATTGCTTTCAGGTTTGATAAATCACTTTGCAAGTGCTAAATTAATATATTTACATGTTCTCCTCCACAAGGCTGGCAGCGTGTAAACGCCCCATATTGCATATTCATTGCAGAAAAAGTACTAAATGGATAAGAGGCGCTATTTAGCACGTTTAAAGACCAGATCCTTTTAGCGCTTGCGCTGTTGATAGATCAGTTTGTAAATTTTTTGGCGTGCGCAGTGAAATAGCTCACGTTTTTATACACGCAAACCTTTGATAGATCCGGCCCTTTGTGTATACAAAACATAATTTAGTTTTTGTACAGGTTTCATGACATTTCCATTCCATAAAGTGCAGCATTGATCAAATGTAAACAGTGTGGGAGAAAGAACATGGTACAAAGAAACGCATTAACATGGAAGTTTAGAGCATTAAATATATATGGTGCAGTTATGCAGTATTTGAGATTGGTGTTATCAGTGTGATGCAGAGTTAGTGACATAATTAAGAGTTTTCTCAAACAGTTCAGCTGTCTAATGGCGGTGGGCAAAATAATATAATATAATTTACGTTTTCTAGATGTTTGTTAATTTGCATAGTTGCTCTTAAATTAATACATTCTCAGAAAATAAATTATATTATATATTAAAATATATAAAGCTGACTAATAGCTTATCCATTAATAAAACTAGTAATTTTTTTTAAGGTTTGTGACACCATATTGGACTATGCAAACCACAGATTTTCCTTCACAAAGCCTCAGGAGGGCAAATTTATGTACAAAAAGCTAACCTGTACATTAAATCATATTTAGGTTTTTATAAAGTGCTTTTTAAATGTTTTTTTTTTGTTGTTGCCATTCATATCAATATACTAGTGTGGTAACTAAGTATACGTTTGATTGCTTTTTGGTATACGTCTATTTGAATTTATAACCCCCCGGAGGAAGTTGGAAGTTTCTTCCTGTTAAAAGATAATTCTTCCTCTCCACTTTTGCTACATGTTTGCTTTTTGTGAGTGACTGCTGTTGAGTCAATGTGTCGATGCAATCAGCTTGGTAATCAAAATGTGATGACCATTTGAGAAACTTTAAGTATTTTGGAGTTAAAAGGCTCCGTACTGTTTTATTGACTTCAGTCCTTTCTTATATTTGTCTTTCCATTTTCATGCTTAGCATCATATTCTTTTGTTTGTTTGTTTTAATATCTTAAGAAACAAGGTATTCATCAAAACAATTGCCTGAAAACAGCATGGACATGACTAAGTTGCAAATTAAAGTATCTTCCCTTTTTTAGCATATCATTTTAAATAGTTGAAACAGTTTCACTATTTATGCAAAACAAAGCTTTTGTCATAAATATCTAAACCACCAAACTGTCAAGCTCATAAAGATTGTAAAATGTAAATTTTAGAAAGGCAGCAATAATAATTTTTATCCTAGTGCACCAGGAGACTGACAGATTTAAGATTAATGAGCTTGCATAATTGCAACATTGATAAACCCATTGGAGACACTAACAAAGTTATGTGATATAAAATAAATGGAAAGACAGAACTAATGCTTTCTACTTTCTTATTCATCAAAATAGTGATAAACTGGGCTAATTTTGGAAAAGTTTTAATGAAGGCCATACATTATTGTAAACCATGTGTAATGTTTAGGCATTTTAATATTGCTATTCAAATTTCAACTTGGTTCCATTTAAAAAACATCTTTTCTTTATTTTTATTTTTTAGAGCTATTAAATTCATGAGATATAATTCAATTCAGTTTATTTATATAGCGCCGATTCCCAACACGTCATCTAAAGGCTCTCTACAATTCAACCAGATCATACAGTCAAATTGTACATTGAAAAACAGGCAGATCTCGAACATCTTTAAACAAAGGTGTTGATGGCAGAGCTGATATTTCTCCCCAGGATGGTGTCACAGCCAAACAGGAACAGACCAGATGAAGTTACTATGAGAAAAAGCAGAGAGGAAAGCTTAACGTTAAACAAATTCTGCAGAGTGGGAGAATAGAGATAGATGAAGAAGAAAGCAGAATGATGAAAAAGGGGTCCCAGAAGTGTGTGTGAGTAGTAGTAGTGTGCCAGAGTATGTTGACAATTCCAATAACTTATATATATATATATATATATATATAACAGCATATATATATATATATATATATATATACAGCAATATATAGCCTTAGCTATATATATATATATATATATATACATAATATATATATATATATATATATATGCTATACATGCTATATACCAACATATATATATATATATATATATATATATATATATATATATATATATATATATATATTTGTTTTTTTTTTTTTTTGTTTTATGGTATTCAGCATTTTTTTTGCTGGTAATATTTTTACATACCGTATTTTCCACGACTATAAAGGCGCACAAAGCGTCTTTTTTTTTTTCCCTCAAAATGTGCGGTGCGCCCTATGGTGCTTGATATGCGTCCCTATGTGTGTTGTAACTGCGACTTTTGAGACCACCTCATTGAGGAGATGATGAAAAGAGTGGCTGAATGTAAGGAGACCAGGTGTTTTTTTTCCACCCCTCACCATAAGCTGTTAATATGTAACTCCATGTGTGCCCATCTCACAGCTGATGTGAAAAACATGGGGAAACAAATGAATGCTGTGCTTCGCTGTTCAACCGCTCAACATCGGTGTGAACGGACCCAGCAGGTGCAGCAGAAGCAGCGAGTTTACATGCAAAGTCAATGGTTGGCAGCGTATAGGTGCAGCAAAAGGTCCTGCAGCGTTTTGGTGCAGCAACGTCGGGAAGCGTTTAAGCATCTGAAGCGCGCCAGCAGCGCTGCTGCTGCTCAGATGGAAAAATTGAAGTTTTGCTGCTGGGCGGCGCCCGCATCAACCAATCAGAGAAGCAGATCACAGGAGCTGACAGCCCGAGACAGACAGCGCTCTGATGACATATGATATTAGATGAAAAAGGCTGGGTGGATGCGTGGCTGAGGCAGGTGTATCTGAGAAGACTAGGTGGTTTTTTCCACACATCACCATTGCTGCGTGCCCATCTCACAGCCGATGTGAAAAAAAGGTGAATCAAATGAAGCGCTGTGCTCGCCCGTTATCCCGGGGGTCTGACAAAGGAACTTCCACCGCTCGACATCGGTTTGAAGCGGCCGTTCAAAGTAAGGCTGCAAAGCGGCGTGGGAGGCGATGGATGACAGGACGGAGACCACAGTTTCAGGATAATGGGAAGGCAGCGCCGGGCAAGTTACGCCACCGTTTGCGGATGGATTGTAGATGCTTGGACTACTCACGTGTCTGCTGGCTCTGTTGTTCAAGCTTTCGCGCAAAAGCCGGCATTATTTCTGAGGAGCTGCGCGCTGCGCGGAAAGTGACTCTGACAGCGCAGAAGGGGAAACTGGCATGTATGATTTAGCGCAGTTGTTTAATTCAGAAACAGAGGATGATGACTTTGATGGGTTTGATTAATACTTTGTAATAAATACATGAATAAAGCACAATCATACTCAGTTTTGCTCCCGCTCTATTTTTCCACCTGAAAGCTTAATTCAACAGCAGCCTGTGGGCGGGTCTCCTCCTCTTCTTCAGCGCGATTGGCTGGCGAGGTGTTTTTCATCTAAATAATCTAAATCTTGCAGCTATATTTGCTGTGATCAGTGGGAATAAAGTAGTTTTAATATGTTTTAAAAGTGAGAAAGTCCACCTGAAAACTTAATAATTGCAGTCAGTTCATCCAGATTATCTATTTCTGTCGGGGGCTCAGACCCCCACATACCAGCGCTGCACCGACAGTAAATCCCTTCAACAGCAACCTCTGGCCTGCTGGTAGGTGATTTTCATCTAAATAATTTTAGCTGCAGGCACCTGGATACCGGCAATAAGCGAACATATTCCGTCGGCGAGGTTTCAGGATTTTAAAGTTAATTTGGAAGTGATCCTGGCGCTGTGTCATCTGCCGATGATGTGTCTGTCTCACGCGACCAGCTGCCAGGTTTGATTAATACTTTGTAATAAATACATGAATAAAAGCACAGTCATACTCAGTTTTTGCCCAGCTGTGTATTTTTAAATGCGCGGTAGAGGTGTTATTTAAAGGTAGTAGATAACTACCTGTACTTATATAAAGCAGCGCCCTATAGTCGATTAGCCTTGTAATCAGTGTGTTAAATACGAAATGGGACACATAACTGAGAGTCGCCTTTTAGTCGGTCTAATTGCCTTATAGTGCGTGAAAATACGGTAAACTGATTTCAGTTGGATTTGTAAAATAGAATTTAGGAGATGAAGCCGCTCGACTGAAGTCCTTTAAAACCCGATGGTGAAATTTGTGGAGCCTGCAACACAGATCGTCACAGGAAAGGAAGAAAGAAAACTGGAGGTAAAGAAAACCACCTCTGCAAACGTGAACGCACCCGATCACTTCAGCTTCATTCCATTGCTGAGGTAGATGGGAAAAAAGAGCCAGAAACACTGCTCAATAAACACTGCCCACATCACACCTTGCTGCTGCAAATTGAGAGCTATGCCATCGTTGGAGCAGCACAATGTTGACCCTGAAGAGAATCATAGAAGCCCTCATTGTCCTTTTGACCCTATTTAATTCCAAGCCAAGACCCACCAAGCGTCGGAAAAGCACTGCAGCCTTTCCCCTTTTGCCCCCTTTACCAGGAGGCACCACTTGTCCTTCCCTGTGGCAAACAAGCCAAAGGCTAGACCACTACCACATTTTCACTGCCTGCGCCCTTTTCCCCTGAACCACAACCACTAAGGACCATCTGAGCTATAACCTACCACCAAGGCATTAGGAACTGCGGCAACTGCTTCACAGATAAGAAAACCTTTATTATTACTAGGTTTTATTGTTTATTATTTGCTCTAGCAGGGGTTTGCTTAAGTTTTCTGTTGGATGTTGTGCTGTTGATTTTACAGCGCAGAAGCATACTGCTAATTACTGTTCCTTTTAAATGGCTTCAAAGCCACCAAAATAGGCTATTTGATCTTTTCCCTTCTTCTCTCTCTGGCACTCTCTTTTGATCTGTTTTACCCTAACTTACGGAATCTGTTCAAGCCAGGTATGCAGCTGATTGAAATGCCAACTGAACAGGTACATTTCTTTAACCTTTGTTGATTGACAAACCAACGTTGTTTTTTTATAATCACTAAAAGCTGGTAGCAATTAATAGAATCATTTAAAACCTATTTTTGTTACGAATTATTTTTGATTAAAATAATACATTATTCATTATAATGTCCAATTATATATATTAATAATATTCAAAGTTAAATAATTGCATAGCAGTAAAATCATTATCGTTATCTCTGGTTGTGACTTGTAATCTCTAGCCTTACATGTTACTATGAGGCAGGTTTAAGGACACCAGATGTAGGATTCTTGTCCCCAAAGATAACCTGGAATAAATATCTCTTTATGTCAGGTATTTCCAATGACATCTACACAGGGACGAGTGAAACAACCTATGTCAACTAATCTGCCTATAGAATGCATGTATGTTCTTTGTATGTTCTCATAAAAAGTATATATCTGTACTATAGATAGATAGATAGATAGATAGATAGATAGATAGATAGATAGATAGATAGATACAGATAGATAGATAGATAGATAGATAGATAGATAGATAGATAGATAGATAGATATAGAAATGTATTACCTATAATCATTACAGATTATATACAAATTAACTGCTAATAAATCAGTAATAAATACATACCTCAAACTCACTGTAGAGTTGGCATCTGAAATTGCACTCTTTACTCCAGCAAAGACCACATTGGTTCCTGCTGAAACTCCTCTCTTGTAGTCAGGGCAGCCTTTAAGAGGGAGCCATTGGCAAGGGACAGATGTTTTTTGTACCTCATGTGCTATGTCTGCTCCTTTTCTCTTAACCAAGGCTGCTCTCTACTGTATGATTCTTACCTATTCCTTGTCCTTAATTGAGGTTCCAGCCCTGTGGATCCTTTAAGCCTTAAATCCCTAGTGTGTTCTCTCATGCCTATCCTCAGGAAGAATTCGGTTCTGTCTCTCCTGCGGATTCTCTGGCTGCAGCAAGAAGAGCAGATCCAAGCTTCAATAAAATCACAATCAGCCTGTCCACCCTCCACCACAACCCTCAGCACCTCATCTCCACCAGTTATTGGGGGGTGATTCCTCCTGCAGTTCTTACACAGTTCCTTCTGGATGTCATCAGTCTCCTGGAAACAGTAAACCATTATCTTCCCAAGCTGCAAATCTCAAGTCTCCCTCCAACCGTTAACCACCATCTTCTAACCCTGAGATACTCCCATACCAAAGACCCATCCCATTATCATCTCAGTAATTATTCTAATAAACAATTCTTCTGTTTCCCTATTTGTTTGCTTAAGAATCAAACCAAGAATCATGCAAATAAATTTTATTAAAAATAAACACTTATCATCCATACACACATATCCAATGTGATGTTGTCTCTGCCAAAGTTTAGAGGAACCCTTTCAACTTTGCATTTAGCTTACCTTAATTCCTAGTTTCCAGGATTACACATTTCCTATTCTGATAAAAGGAACTTTGTACTTGCAGCCACTGCTGTTATTGAGAGGAACATAATTTTTACATATCCGTAATGTCTTGCAGGGTTGAGCCTGTGGTTAATGAGCTTTGGCTGTGTTAAGACCAAATCAGTCCCAGCTCAGTGCTGGTGATTGCATGGGACTGCTTATTCACAATCAATAATTAGCTCCTATTTTAGACAAAAATCCAATACAAAAAGCTACAAGAAGCAACTAAGTTTCTGCTGTTATCTTCACAATATTAATAATTATATTACTCTTGCCCGTAGACAAGGAGCACCAGCACCCCTCGCGACCCCACTTGGGATTAGAAAAATTGATAATATTACTTATTATATGATGTGCAAGGATTTTCCCAAGTTTCCTTGAACTAACTATACATTGTTTGTTTAGTCCATTTCACTCATAGCCACTTGCCTTTACAGTTTAGGTAAAACATGTGGTCTTCAGTTGCCAAAAAGAGTGAGTTTCCTGTCACCCTAATGTCGAGAGAGTTCATTGCCACTACCGGTCAATCAATTGTAATTCTAGAGGTCTTTGCTTCTGAATCAAATTACATTATCTATAAGGCTGCTGTTTGGTTAAAACTGTATGGTAAAAATATAATTTGTCAGTGATAAAGGTTATATTGATTAACAATGAAACTTTTTTTCAATTTGTTGTGTAAGACAAGGCAAGGCAAGTCATTTATTTATATTGCCCAATTCGGTACAAATACAATTAAAAGGTTTATATAAAACAGAAGGAAAATAAAAGCCTGTAAATATAAAGGCATGGTAGAAACAGGTAGTAAAGCAAATAAAACTGTTTGATGGCAAACTTTAACTAAGCTATCAACAAGTTTTGCAGCTGATTGATTAACAGTAAAGGAGGCAAGACATTGTTGAGGTAGTAACCTTTTAAAAGGTTTGACGTTTTATAGATATTATACATATATAAATGAACATGGCTTTGTATATGGAAACAGGGATTTTCCCACAAAGACTTGACACAGCATGCTGTTATTAGTCTACACCCTCCTGCTTTGGTGGATGTGATAAATACTCGTCATTAGTCATACATGAAAAACCACATTTGATGCACTAAGCTAATTGCAGGTGCAAAAAAACAGGGAAAGCATTACAAAGCATAGAGGGTGCCTGCAGGCAGAAACCCAACTTACAAAAAACTAATGAACCATTTGTAAACAATGTTCCTCACAACCTTCAGCCCCCTACGGCATCAGATTCTGGAAAACAGTTTTATATGTGAAATATTGTTTTCATCACACAAACACATGTTTTTAAAGTCAGTTCATATTAGTGCATAAAAACAGCAGAACTTCAATTTTATTCTATGTTTTACCAATACTGACATCCTATATTCCACAACAAAATGATCAAGTATGCTCCAATTGAACATCCTGAAAAAAATTTGTCATGATATTTTTTTACTTAAACAAAAACTGACTTTGTGGAACAATATTTGAAAACTCTCTAATGGGCCTAAATAATATATGGTTGGGAAGATCCATATTCAATCGCATTGTAAAACAAATGTAATGTGCTCTTATGACTTTTGTCCTTGCACTGAATTATAGTCATCTTACACTGATTGAGCTATACTATCAATAATGCAGCAACAGATGCGTTCAAGATTATGAAAGTCTGGGAAGAATAAAGTCTACCTTGCATTGAGAACAGTGTAGTTCTCTATAGTGACTGATCTTTACGCTTAATATTATTATTGTGACTGGTCTTTAGACATCATATTGTTGAAAGAGAGTTAACTAATCTGAATTTTTTTCTGATTATTGTTTTATTTTTTTTATTTTTTTAGATTGTTTTAATACTCTATCTATATGGCAAATAGTAATAAAAAAAATCTTTTAGGGATGTAGAATTTTCTAAAGCACTGTGACAACCTGCCTTTACAAAATAAATGATACACTTATACAATGAGGAAGATACTGTAAGTATTTGAACACTTTTTTCCTATTTTTTTTTCTATATTTAAAAAAAAAAAGAAATTACAATGTATAATTTTTTTGACTATTTATATGTATGATACAGCAGCAAAAAAGTTTTTGAACACCTGAAAAAAATCAATGTTTGAGCCCCCTTGAAAGATTCTTTATTGGGTTTAGGTCTAGAGACTGACTAGGCCACACCAGAACCCTGATATGCTCCTTAGAGAGCCACTTCGTGGTTTTCCTGGCTGTGTGCTTTAGGTCATTGTCATGTCGGAAGACCCAGTCTTGACCAATCTTCAGTGCTCTAACTGAGGGAAGGAGATTGTTTCCCAAAGTCCAGCAATACATGGCCCTGGTCATCCTCTCCTTAATACAGTGCTGTTGCCTTGTCTGATGGTACCACCCCCATGCTTCACAGTAGGGATGGTGTTCTTGGGATGGTACTCATCATTCTTCTTCCTTCAAACACATTTAGAAGAATTATGACTAAAAAGTTTTATTTTGGTTTCATCTGACCACATGACTTTCTCCCATGACCTTTCTGGATTATCCAAAGGGTCATTGTCAAACTTAAGACAGGCCTTGACATGTGCTAGTTTAAGCAGGGAAACCTTCCGTGCCATGCATGATTTCAAACCATGACATCTTAGTGTATTACCAATAGTAACCTTGGAAACTGTGGTCCCAGCACTTTTCAGGTCATTGACCAGCTCCTCACGTGTAGTTCTGGGCTGATATTTCACCTTTCTAAGGGTCACAAGGTGAGATCTTCTTTTCTAATGATTGCTCGGACATTGGACCTTTTTTTTTACCAAGCGGCTTGGCAATTCCCTCTCAGCCCTTTCCAGCCTTGTGGAGGTGTATGATACAATTGGTCTCTAGTGTCTTTGGACAGTTCTTTGGTCTTGGCTATGTTCGTAGTTGAATTCTTAATGATTGTATGGGGGTCGCTGGATGGTTAAAAACATATTTGCCTTATTAGAAATACTCCTGATTATATATATTTATATCTATTGTTCTATGCTGTGAATGCTGTAACACAGCTTAACAGTAGGGCTTGGCAATATGAAGGAAATCTAATATTACAAAATATTTGGGCTATAGTAGCTATACACAATATATATCTTGATATTAACAATTAGCTTATTAATAGATTGAGGGCATAACATTGCAGTGATATACTCTTTCAAACTTTTGGTTTCAAATTTTAAATATTTTATTTTGACCCACTCAAAGCTTTTCACAAAGAATACTGCCACATTATGTCTGTTTCAGTATTAGACCTTCAACAAGACCCCACCAATCAAACAGGAAACAAAGCAACAAAAAAAACACTGAATAAAATGTAAAATAGAAAATCGGCTCTTTTGTGCACAATTAAAAAAAATACAGATTGAAAAATAATTTGACCTGAAATTACCAAAAACAAAAGTCAAAATACTAAATATTTTGACTTTTGACTTCTTACTTCTCTCATATGGGAGAGCTTTTTCAAACGATGTCATCTGCTTCACAGCTGATTTATTTTATTTTTTAATTGGTGTGTGGGGACACAGGCAAGTTTTTGGTCCATGCGAGCGCCAAGGTACTTGTGATGTTTATGTTGATAATACTACTTGTTCCTGTTTCTTCAAAAATTCACAATAATTATACAATTATACAATAATAATTTTTTACATTTAGGATGGGATGATTGTTTCCACACCAACAGAACTCAGTTTGTTATCCATCACTGATGCACCCAATGCCTGCAGAGTAATCCAAGTGTTTCTGTAGATCATAGAACTGTAGATGATAGGATTCTATAGGTAGTGGTCTCTACAGTTCTCCTTTGCTGCCGACTACCTAATTAGTAAGTTGACCCTTCATTGTCAAAAACTGTTTTCTGTTTCTTAGGTAGTCTTTGATGCTGGCAATTGTTAATGTCTCCACCTGAGTCCTCTGGAGTGTGGAAGTCAGACTGAACCGGATTATATGCACTGGAGAAATCAAAGAACATAATCCTCACAGTACTGTCTGCCTTGCTTAATTGAGACTACGTTTGTTTGGAGCAGGCATATAATGGCATCTTCAGCTCCAACTTCAAAGTGATTAGCAAACTGCAAACGGTCCTGATAGCTGCTTGTTTCCTTGCTCAAGTGGTGTTGGTCCATGCATCACCAGAAAACTATTGGAGCGAGGCCAGAAGACCAAAAAAATTCAACCCATATCTGAAAACATGCCTGACAGGGTGAACACCACATCTAGATGATAAAATCGAGCAAAGACTTCTGGGCCATATATATATATATATATGCTGCTGCTCCTTGCTTATATACCTTCTCTATATATATATATATATTAGTGCTGTCAAACTATTAAAAATTTTAATCACGATAATTGCATAATATCAACAGTTAACTCAAGATTAATATATTAATTGATTTGCATATTTTATCTTTGTATTTTTATTTGGGCATTTTAAAATACAAATGTGCAATAATGTAAAAAACTTGCTTATAGAACAAGTTTTTAATTTTTTTAAAGCACTTTTAAAAAAACTAGAGGCAAAGCCTATCCTGGTTTAAATTCCAACCAATAATTATTCAAAAAATTGTAAAAAAAAGAATGTATAAAACTAGGGAACAAGTAAACAGTACTTCCAAAGAACTCCATAAAATTAAGTTTTTTTCTCAAACATGGGACAAAACTCAAAAGTGTACTGTTAAAAAAAAAAGTGCACATTCCGTTATGAAATTCAGACTTAAATTCAAATAAAGTAAAGTTACTAAAATAATATATATATAAATCAAGCGAATTTACAATAACTGGGCTTTGCGGTCATCTCAACAACATAACATTTTACATGTGGGAACATTTTCAAAATGCTTTAATATTCGTTTGGTCTGTCTGAACAGGAATTGCAGCAGCAGTGCATTCCACATGGCTGGTATTTCTTTCTTTGTCTTGTTGGCACTATGCCAGTGAGGCGCTCGATTTCTTCTGGACAAGCTGTAGTCATGTAGGACTTTCCGGGGTTTTGTCAGAGACAGCCTTCTCAGGATAACTTGAAAATAAAACTTACTTGATTCAGGATACGCTTGTCTGCCCGCCATTTTTGCTCATTCAAAACCCGGGGTCTGTTACATATGCGGTCTCTCCCAAAACTTAGCGTTCCTGAAGCTACGGAAAGCCCCGAGGGTAAAACGATTCCCATCCCTAGCGAGCACTGCGGAAAAATAAAGAACAAAAGCGCACGGTGCGTTTGTTTTGATGCGCGATTAACGTGCGTTAAAAAAATGTCGGTTATAGTCTAAAGCAGTTAACGCGTTAATAACGCTTTAAAACTGACAGCCCTAATATATATATATATATATATATATAT
>JAGKQL010005105.1:0-12346 GCA_018398635.1 Cyprinodon brontotheroides
CGCGAGAGGCAGAAAGGTCCAGCTAAAAGTCCAATAAAAACGTGGTCAATGCATTAGTCTTATTTGAAGTGCATGTTATCTAATTATCTTGTTTTAAGATAAAAAAAACTAATTCCATTGGCAAATCATCTTATATACCTACTCAAATTAGGGAAAAATAAATTTAATTAAAGTAAGTTTTTGCTTATATCTAGATGGTTTTTGTAGTGTACAAGTATGGAAATCTACACCAACACTTAACTTATTAATGTTAGTCAAGTTCTTTATTAAAAACACATTTATTTTGTTGACCTTGTTTAGTAGAGGTTGTCATTTTCTGCTCCTTTTCATTTTTTATTAAATTGAGATGATTTACCTTCTCTGTTCAGCTTCCAGGAGCAGGAAGGATGTCCATGAGCATAAGCAATACCGATGGCGTCTCTGTTATCACCATCATCCCCGACCCTCACAGTCGTTGGCCCGTCCTCTGCCAGATCATGAAGAGCCTTTGCTGGAGGCCCATGTGCTCCTCCAGGTCTCAGCCGCTGGGGGAGGTCCAGGGGAAGCCTCAGTTTCTGCTGGGGGTGAGCAGCAACATCTACTGCTTCCTAAACCCTCTGAATCTGCTTCCTTGCTTTGTTTCTACTGAGTTAAGCTTTTATTTAACCCCTTGAAGCCTGAATTGATGTACATGCACATTTAAAAAGACATTTTGTACGTGTTTTTCCCTTCAATGAGATGCCAAATTAAAATAGTTAATGATACTAAATAAATAGATATGTAGGTAAAGTATATTTTGTAAATATTTTGTATTTTGTAAATGCTACAATCAAGTTTTCATAAAAATAAGTTTCATTTATTCTTAAATTGAGGAGGTAAGTTAGACACGTTGCCAATGGAATGAAGACAATTTACATTTAAAAATAAGAAAACACAATTGCATTGTCTAATTTCAAATGCATATTATCTAAATATCATAATTTTAAGAGTAAAAATACTCATTCCATTGGGACATCATCTCTTTTACGTCCTCAAATAAACAGTAAAGACACTTAATTTTAGACATTTTTGCTCATTTTTAGATGTTTTTTTCCAGTGCATGGTAGCTGTTTGCCTACACTGCAGAAATATTCTGAAAATGAGTAAAAATGTCTTAAAATCAGAGTTAATTACATTAAGGGTTAAAATAGGGGTTTGATCATGTTGGCGCTGGATTGGTGCTGCCCAAAGTGCACCAGGTATTTATCACAGCACCACTGGACATTATATAGATAGACGGATAAACTCTGCTCCACGTTTTAAATTTAAAATTTAACTAGATTCTGTCTGAAATCAAGTCATTCATTCAAATAGTCGGAAAGCCAGCCTGTGAGACTGAGGAATCTGGAATATGATCTTATAACCTTGTTTAGTGAAACACATTATGCTGAATTTCTGATATTCTGTCTTGATCCTTGTTAGTTGTTGGAATTCATCCATCTTATATGCTAAAGGTTTTTTATTGCCCATATACAGTAAGCGGCGTTACACCATCTATCAATCCTACAGGGTTTCCACGGGTCATTAAAAATCATTAAAAGTCATTAAATTATTGTTTTTTAATTAAGGGCCTAATTGGCATTGAATTCATTAAATGTGAATATCGTGGCATTTAAAAAGCTTTAATTAAAAAAATAAATCTTTATAAAAACAATTTCTTCAGATATATTATATCAGATATAACTGGTTCCATGTGTTTGCGCGGAACTGCTTGATCGTAAAGCCGCATATTCGGAAAAGAAGCTCGAGGCGGAAGAAAAGGTAATGAGAAAATGCAAATTTCAACAAAAGTGGATGGAAAACGATAGCCTGACGTAGTCCTTACTCAATTCTACAGATCAGAATGGAGTCTGCTTCTACACGCTCCATGGGGAAGGCTGTGATTATGGGGGCGTGTTTACGAAGCGAACCAGGAAAAAATACCTCTGCACTCCAATTGGAGGAAGATAGACCACCACAACCAGCCAAAAGAACGCCGCAGTGCGTGGCGTATTATGTTAAGCGGCGCGCATAGTTGTTGTCAACAAAAATCCAAAGCGTGCAGTTGCACGCCTAGAATAAGAAGATGAGCCTTGATCGCGTTTCTCTGTTCCTCTTTTAATATTAATTTGCTGTCGATATCTTCTGTGAACAGACCTAATAGCAGAATCTACTCACCTCAACTCTCCAGCGGCAGCCATTGTTGTTGTGTTGTCACCCAAGCGCGGCTTTGGTCACATGGTTGATTACATTACTGTTGATCATCTGTCCATCGTAGTATAAAGCCCCGCCCTGACAATTTGATTGATATTGTGCTAGCATACCTGCGCTACTGTTGAGCAATGCCAGACCGAACTTCCCCGACCTCAAACGCTTGGGCGGGACTAAGTTTGAATTGGCACCCAGGCTGGGAAAACGAAGAATTGGGCAAAGTGCAATGATAAGCAAATTTTTTTTTATCACTCAAAATTACTTTAAAATCACCAACATTCGCTGAAAACTACCCGACCCACAAGCGTTGCAGGCGTCCATCTTTTGTTGTTTTGTGTGAGCATTCTCGGTGATTTTTCCGGCGAATATTTAGCATTTTTGTCCACCTAGCCCCGGTAATTTTGATCCTAAGATTACCAAAAATAACAAGCGGCTGCATTTATTCTGTCAGGGGAAAACTAATCCTGATCAGTTAAAAAGTCAGAATTCTGAAATGATGTCAGACTGTGGAAACCCTGGATAAAATAATAACTATGTGTAATGATTCTATAGAAAAGTCACATTATATTAATAATTATTATCTTTTTCAAACATACGTGACTCTAAATAAAGTTATTCATTTAATGATCTTGACTTCTGTCTTTGTGATTTATCTTAAGTTTTTAACCTGTCAAGAGTTTTTTTAGATTTTTAACATTACAATTTATATTTTACCAAGCACACAACAGTTTAAAGCAAAGTTTAGTTTGAAAATGTGCAAAAAGGATTGAAAAGCATGTTAACACCGCGGTAATGTAGGCTGGAGTTCATCATCTGACGCATTCAGATACAGCAGGACGGAACCTGGAAACTTAAAAATACTGAATTACAAAAAACATTTTAAAAAACAAACATGTTTCATTGATATATATACAAAAAATGAATATTAGGAAAACTACATTTATCAAACATTATACAGGCAAGTAAAACTGTTTCTGGGCAAATGAAATGTGAGTCGCTTGCCCAAGGGGCAGCGATCGGCACCCCTTCATAGCTCAATGGCGCTTCGGCTGTTTCTCCCCCTGGCGACTTCGCAGAAATGCTTCTTAAATGAACCACGCCATCAGCGCTCGAATCTTTTTCATCAATCAAAAATTATTTGTTCCAAATACGACGCATCCGGTTTGATAAAAAAACTGCCCGAGCGGAGGATGGGCGGCGTCTGCTGTCTGAATGATTGAATTTGAACGAATATAACCCTGAACTAGAATCAGAGCAAAGTAAACGTCTTAATGGACGGAATGAAGAAGTCAGGATAAATGAAAATAAATCTGTCCAGTGTGAATCAAAGGTTTTTATCACACATATCTGATTGTCTTTCTTCTGTCAAAGGTAATCCACATTTTGATTGGACTGCTTCATACGGGTCTCTTGAGCGATGGTTTTCCCTGGCATCCATCTTGGTACCCCTTCTTGAAGGAATTTCTGGTGAGCAAACTGCATGATTATAGGTTGTCTGCATTAGTTATTCTACATATTAATGTTTGGGTTAAACAGGAATTTATTGTCTTCAGTTTGGGGTTGTGACTAGTGTTGCACCGATACGATTACCAGTATTGGAGGTGCTGCCCCGATACAACTACCAAAATGGTGGTATCGGTATCGGCGAAAGTACCAACAAATAGGGCACACCGATACCACGTTTAGAGCCAAAAGTTTATTCAACTATTGTCAACCATTCCAGGTAGGCAATAAAAGTTCTACTGGATTCACTTTGTATTAGTCTTTTTCCTGCTTCTCAAAGGTAGGCAGCAGCTTGACGAAACCATGATGGCAATTATTCTACATCCAAGTAGTCTGCAGCTCTTCATAGATACACACACATCAATTTCAAACAGATGGTATTGATATCGGCCGATACTGCACAGCCAGGTATCGGGTATCGGTATCAGGGCTGCAACACTAAATAAAACAAGACATTCTGAAAATTCCCAATTTATCATAAGTCATTTAAACAGATATAGTCGTGTAGTTGTATAATGGTAACTGAAATAACTGTTGAGTGTAAATGGCACGCAAAACTGAACCGGATGGTGTCACATGCTTGTAGCGACAGCGGATAGGAAAAACTCCCTTTTAACAAGGAAGAAAAATCCAGCAGAAACAGTCGATGAGTCGATGCAATTAACTGGTTTTCCTTAGATAGAGAACTTTGAATCAATTTGACTGAATGACCTGGTGAACTGGAAAGTGCCTGGAGATGACATGTTGTGAGAATTGGCGCTGTAGAAATAAATGAACTTAAATAAACATCAGAGGATGAAGAGAGCACATCCAGCCAGTCACAGTCAGAGAAACAGGACTACACTGAAAAAGGCCACATCTATAAACAAAGGTGTTGATGGCAGCAGCACAGCTGTTATTCAGAAATTATTTAAGTTAAGAGAGAATAAATATAATTTGCAAGGTTTGTTTATATTTGAATGTGCAAAAGAGAAAGAGCCAGATAAAGTCTAGATGTGTTTCAGTTATTGGTGTGAAAATGTGGAATGAATTGAATGATGATTAAAAGTTATGTTCTTTCTTGGTGAATTTTAAAAGGGCTTTAAAATGTGAAATGATAAAATCCTATGTTATGTAGATTTGAATATTTATATACGCAGTTAAAGAACCTGGTAGGTTGTAAAAAGGTATCAAAACAGGGATGCCGCGATATATATGCATTTCTTCGGTATAAAACCTTAAAACTGGTAAATTGTTGGTTTTGTTCTGTTTTGATATTGTTGTTTTGAGTTTTCTAGTCCAAAAAAAAAAAATTATACTACTTCTTCTTCCTCAGAAACTTCTTTTTTACAGACTTAAAAACTTCTAAAGACGAGGGAAAAAATATTGATCCATTAAAATATCCCAATATCTTCATATGCTGATATATTGCCATTTAAAAACACCATATCAATCTCTTTTACTAATGAAATATTGCTATATGTCATCGTTATGCTACGAAATCCCCCGAAAATTCACGAAATTTTGCCATATTTTTATATGTTGATATATTGACGCGGTATCGATCTATTTTACTAACAAAATCTCACAAGAATTTGCAAAATATCACGAGAGTTTGTAACAGAACGATGAAATTTCACCAGATTTTGAAAGTAAAATAGATCGATACCGCGTTTTTAAAAATCTATTTGATATCAGCATATGAAAATATATTTGAGTATATTATTTTTCAAAGTGTCAGAAATGGATAACAAAACTGCTATTTTCAATGACTACTTATTTTTGTCCAGCTTTAACATCGGTATCGATATCGGTTATCGGCTGCATGAGTTTTAAAATATCGGCATATCGGATATCGGCCAAAATCCCAATATCGTGCATCCCTAGTTTTAAGTATAAAACAGGATAGGCAATAATAAGCTTTGCTTCAGCCTATTTCCTTTTTTTGGTAAATTGTTGATTTTGTTGTTTAATGTTGGATTATTTGCTCAAAAAAAATAAAGTGAAAGTGAAAATCTTTGTTTTGTTTCTCCTCTTTTTTCAGTTTATTCTTTGTGGCATCATTTGCATTTTGTCGGAGAAGATTCATAACCCATGTCTGGTGAGCGATTTATTCAACAACTTCATGATGTTTCCTCAGCTTCTTCTCAGATTTGAAGATTTTAGTTAATATCGGTCAAATTATTGGTATCGATTGTACGAAACGATTTGTCTGGGATTTCAGGTCTTCCTCAATGTGATTGTCAACCTGACTGGAACGGCTGTAGCCATTTCTGCCATAGTGATTCACAGCAAAGACATGGATGAGATTCACTGGGAGTCGTGTGAGGTGAGCTGCTGCTATTTCTAACCCTAGAGACAAAGTTCAGCAACCGATGCTGAGGAAATGAAAATGATTAAAGGCTCTGATCATCATAACAGAAAGCGTCTTTTCCAGACTGTAAAAATAAATCATGACACTATTTTTGTTATTTAGCTTTTTTTTTTTTTCCATAAAGGTTTTTTTTTATTTTTATTTTTTTTATTTATTTATTTTTTAAGTTAAAATTACATTAAACAATAGATTTGTATAATTTCATAAAGGATTTAAATGATAATGATCCCTGGAGATGATTCTGTGTATTTTAATTAGGGCTTGGCGATGTGGCAAAAATAAAATATCACGATTTTTTCATTCTATTATTGCGATCTCGATTTTATCACGATTTTTTTGATACGACCAACATAACTTCAATTACATGCAAAGAAGAGAAAAATTAAATAAATGAACAAGTTTATTAAAATTAGAATCAAAACAGTGCTAACTAACTAACTTGTTTTTTTTTTTTATTTCTATATTTGTAAACACACCAAAGGGTATAAAGATGCAATTACAAATTAGTTACATTTTTCAAGTAACTACAGTCAAAATAAATAAAAATTCTATCTGTATCTTAGTGCAGTTTTATTACTTTAAAATCTTGACTGGTCTAATAAAGTGAAAGATAAAAGAAAGCACACAGAAACTAACTTGAGTTAAAAAAAAATATTACATTAAACAATAGATTTGTATAATTTCTAAAATCTTTAGAAACAAAAACTATTATGGAACTGCAAATATAGTGCAAGTCAAGATGTAATCTGTGCAATCTATGATATGATCAGGAAAATAGGCCGTCTGCAGCGTTGCATTACATAGATCTGATGCTGATGAAAATGTATGGTTAAGCTCAAATACGGCGCTGACGGCGCGTTCGTCCTTCATATCACCCACCCTTAATTTTAATATCTGTGAATGTTTGTTCTTAGGCTGAAGATTTTCTGCTTTGGGAATCCTAGATGATTTATTTCGGTGAAGATAAAGATATTTACATGTTAGGATAAGGAAACCTGAGGGATAAATCACACTTTGCAGCCAACAGGAAATCCTTTAATAGAAGATTTAGCAAAATGTAGCTTTGGGTTCTAGGTTGTGTCCCTCTCTTCTTGTCCCTCTTTCTTCTTGTTTTCACTCTCTCTATGTTTTGTACTCGTCAGCTGACTTTTTCATGCTGTCTCTAAAGGGAATGAAAGATGTTTTTCAAGCACTAAGCTCACTTAGCTGATTGCTCCTTCCTGTGTTTCCAAAAGGCCAAAGTAAATAACCCAGTCCTTCTTTTCACTGCAGACAAGCCATGATCTGCTTATCTGTTCTCCATTTTCATTGGATGAAATAATAGCTGCATATTGTATCCTCATGACAGCAGACAAGATAGAGGAGAGAGAGGAGTATGGTTAATACCAATCACAAGCTTCTGGAGACGCAGAGTTCGCTGCTTTGGAGAATGTTGTCTCCAAAGTGTCCAGTAGCAGAAAAAAGTCTCTACATTTGGCGCTTCTAGGAGCTTTTTAGAAATCAAAGTGCTAGAGGGGTCTGAAAAAGTGGCTAAATATAGCTTACTAAAAGCTAAGTTGGCAACACTGCTCTTTGCATGGTTTGTTTTCAAATGGTTTGCTGCTGTCTGTTTGGACCTTTCTGAACATGTGCAGCAAATGGACTGATGTCAATATGGTGGACACTGAAGGGGGCTGAGACACACCTCTAATATTATAAGCTCTTCTGGGCATTTCCAGGGAAAGGACTTTTATTAAAAACATAATTATTATGTGCACAAATAAGGAATAGTTGATGTTAACCATACATGGAAACAGAGTTTTATGGCCCCCAGAAACTTGGGCCCTATGCAACCGCCTAAATGGTAAATCCCCCCATAGCTGAGTTTTTTGGTTTAACTACAGGTGCTAAGTAAAAAAGTACAAATACTTTGGTCTGTTACTCAGTAGAAATGTTGGTTATCTATACTTTACACTGGAGTAATTATGTTTTAGAAAACTTTTACTTCTACTGCTAACATTTTAAATATATATTGGTTTAGTTTTGTTTCATTTAAGCTCATTTTCATTATGTCCTGCCTGTTGGTGTTTAACAAATTTTTAATCCAGACAATTAATTTCTTGGACTCGGTGCTGCCCCAACTTGTTGCTCACCACATACCAAAATAGTTTTTTCAAGATTATGCAAAATTAAATTTGACACTGTGTTGCTATTAGTTATAAAACTAAGAAAAATAAAATCTAAGGAAGTTATCGTCCAGAATTGTAGGAAAATGTTCCTTTATAGGGTAGAGCAGTAAAGCTTACTTTTACTTTTATACTTAGTTGTATAAAAATGGTACCTTTACTCTCTTACTGAAGTAAAAAGCTTAAATTGATTCTCTAACTTTTATAAAAGTGTTTTAAACAGTAACAGTAATGCATCATCTACTGGAGTTATAAATCTTAATACTTTTGTCACCTCTGGGTTTAACTGAGTGGCAAAAGCTGGGATCTCAATCCGCAGCTAAAATCTCAGCCTCATGCTCCAGAAATAAAGTGTTTACTTATATGATGTTGCTTTGCATTCGTTAGAAGGTAATCTTAAAAAACAAAAAACAATTCTTCTATAAAGGGAAGATGATTAAGCTGTTTGTGTTCTAGTTTCATCTGAGAAGCATCATCCATACGCTGCTCCTCCTGTCGGTGGTGGAGGTCTGTGTCTCCATCAGCTCTGCTGTGTTGGGGATTAAAGCTCTGTGTGACGACAGCAAGGAGCACAACGAGGTGAACTTTGGATTTAAGGTTAACTGACTTCTGGGTGAAATCTTGAGTTGATTTTTCTGGTGAAAAATATAAAAACATCAAATGATTGATTCTCGGTGCCTTTACAGCGTTGGAAATGACTGATTTTACCTTTCAGCGTTCATTAGTGACATGTAGAGATGAAAGGATGCAGTGGGGGAAATAAGTATTTGACCCCTTGCTGATTTTGCAGGTTTGCCCACTTAAGAATGCAACGATCTATAATTTTAATCATATGTACATTCCAATAGTGAAATACAGAATCCCAAAGAAAATTCCAGAAAATCACATCATATGAATTTATTAAAATTGATAACCATCTGATGAGGAAAAACAAGTAGTATTTGACCCCCTGGACAAACAGCATGTTAATATTTTGTAGAAAAGCCATTATTGGCCAGCACAGATGTCAAACGGTTTTTATAGTTGGTGACAAGGTTTGTGCACATTTCAGCAGGGATTTTGGCCCACTCCTCCCTGCAGACAGCCTCCAAATCATTCAGGTTCCGAGGTTGTCGCCTGGCAACTCAAATTTTAAGCTCCCATCAAAGATTTTCAATTGGATTCAGGTCTGGAGACTGGCAAGGCCACTTCAGAACCTTGAGGTGCTTCTTCTTCAGCCACTCTTTTGTTGCTTTGGCGTTGTACTTAGGGTGGTTGTCGTGCTGAAACACCCATCCTCGACCCATCTTCAGCTCGCTCACTGAGGGAAGGAGATGTTGGTCCAGAATTCCACCATACATGGCCCCGTCCATCCTCCCCTCAATACGATGGAGTTGTCCCGTCCCCTTGGCTGAAAAGCACCCCCAAAGCATGATGTTGCCACCACCATGCTTGACAGTGGGGATGGTGTTCTTTGGGTTGCACTCGGTGTTCTTTGCCCTCCAATCAGGACGAGTTAAGTGAGGCCAAAAAGTTCTATTTTGGTTCCATCTGACCACATCACCTTCTTCCAGGCCTCTTCTGAGTCGTCCAGGTGGTGAATGGTGAACTTCATGCAGGCCTGTACATGTTTCTTCTTGAGCAGGGGGACCTTGCGTGAGCTGCAGGATTTCAATCCATGACGGCATAGTGTGTTACCAACCGTTTCTTTTGTAACTGTGGTCCCAGCTGCCTTCAGTTGATTCATCAGTTCCCCCCTTGTGGTTTTGGGATGATTCCTCACCGTTCGCATGATCAGGGACACCCCACGAGATCTTGTGTGGAGGCCCAGACCGAGGGAGGTTTGCGGTGGTGTGGTGCTTCTTCCATTTCCTGATAACTGCACCGACAGTTGCTTTCCGATTCTCTTGCAGCCCATCCCAGCCTTGTGCAGATCAACAATCTTGTCCCTGATGTCCGTAGAAAGCTCTCTGGTCTTGCCCATGGTGCTGATGTTGGATGCTGGTTGTTTGGGTGTTGACAGGTGTCTTTTATACAGGTAACGAGGTGAGGCAGATGTATTTGATGTAGATAATTGGTTGGGATTGGGGCTGCGTCTTAAAGAAAGACTAACTGGCTTGTAGGAGCCAGAATACCTGCTGTTTGGTAGAGAGTCATATACTTGTTTTTCCTCATCAGATGGTTATCAATTTTTATAAATTTCTTTGGGATTCTGTCTCTCACTGTTAGAATGAAGTGAGCAAACCTGCAAAATCAACAAGGGGTCAAATACTTATTTCCCCCACTGTACATGTATTCATTTTACGGTTCCCAGAATAATCAATACTTTGATTATAATTAATACAAAAAAAATGATTATTCAAAGACACTCATTTCAGAGGAAATAACTAATATCTGACACTTTATAAGGATGAAAAACCAAGTAACATGAAGTGTATGGTATTTAGTTAGTGTCTTTTTAGGGGTTTTGTCATTTTATTACTGACTCAGCATGTTTTTTTAAACTCTTGCAGACTGCAGAGGATCCAGAGATAAAAAAGCCACTGCTGGAGGAAGTGACGGCCGAGCCTGCAGCCTGAACATTTTCCACTTCCTGTAAACTTGATCCCTTCACCTCTGATGGGATTAAAAGCCACATTAATCATTTACTTATCATCTGTCTTTGGATTTTTTCTGTAAATCGTGCTTTTCTCTTGCCTAACGCACTTTTGAAAGGAACCATTTCTCATTTAGCTCAGCTTTTCTGTGACATCACTGTTTTCTTGTGTTCTGAGGTTGGAGTCGTTAAAAAATGTACACAGGATTTTTGTTCTCTCTAACTTTTTTAAAGCACTAAGCTGTTCAGAAAAAGAGAAAGCAGCTGTAAAAAAAGAGTTAGCTACTCGTATTATTAGGTTAGGGTCGAATTGAAATTAAAAGCACTATTATCAGCTTTAAAAGCCTTGAATAAGTAAATGCAATACAATAAAATGCAATAAAATGCAATTTACTTAAAAATCACTGTGTGATTGTTTTTTTATTTTCCTTCTTTTGCTTCTGTTAGACAGCTGAGGAGAACCTAAGAATAAATTATAGGGTTTGCAAATGGAAAAACCTTTTAAAACAGGCAGTGTATTAAATACGGGTTCTCCCTAATGCAACACTCAAACTCATTAGCATGGAGCATCCTATAGCTGCTCACTAACCTGTTGGCTTTTCAGTTCAGCTTTTAAAACACACATCAGACACAATGGAAAAAGTAATAAAATCTAAAAGTAACTTCCTACCGAAGCGTATTGCATTCTCCAAAGAAATAAAAATCTGGCAGCTTATCTCATAATTGTGTGATCAGTATCTCGTAATTATGAGATCTTGGTCTGAAACATCTCTATATCAAGGCTAATGCATCTGTTGGCTTCTGGTAAGATGTATTTTCAGGAGTTTGTGAAAAAACCTTATAACTGTAACCCTTGGAGGGCATGTTCTCCTGAATCTGCCCGGTTTCTGCTCCCTCTGCCAGGAACGCATACCTGCAGAGCTTTGCATGCTCTGTTGTGGGAACAAACATCGCTCATTACTTCCAACTGATTATATTTAAATATGTTCCCCATATTAAAACACTTTTAATTCCGTTTGTCTCTTTGCTATCATGTTCTTCTTACTTTCCTTTAAAACCTTGCCTTTATTTATCCCTAATTATACATTTCCAAGGGTTTCTCTGTGTCTAGCATCTTATAACCAAAGCTAATTCCTCATAAGTGAAAAACGATTAAGCGTTTTCTGATTTCTGGTGACATCTGCTGCACAGCTCAGAACAATTTCTTTTATCAGGTTAGCTAATTTTATAGAATAGGCAAGATGAAATAGCTTTAGAACATTGTGCATTAAATGTGCTTTTATTATTAGACATAATGTGATCCATAAGTTCACGCATATCACCTCATTTTCAAGGAAAAAAATCCTTAATGATCCTCATTGATAGTCACATAAAAGTTTGGTGTGATCAATTTAAAGAAGAAACAAGAGTAGTACTCCGGCTATATTTAAAGGAGAAGTCCGCTCATATTCAGAATACAAACGTCTGAAAGTACATAAAGTATAAAATTATTACATCCAATAAATGATCAGTGTTTTTAATTCAGAGTAATTTTCATGTGAA
>JAGKQL010005106.1:0-12254 GCA_018398635.1 Cyprinodon brontotheroides
TCTATCTATCTATCTATCTATCTATCTATCTATCTATCTATCTATCTGTCTATCTGTCTGTCTGTCTGTCCGCGCGTCCGCGGTGAATCGTGCCGCCTGCGCTGTGCGGAGATGCAGGGGAAACCGTATCTGATGAGGAAACGCAGCTCGACGTAACACCGGTATTTCCATCTGGAAAACGCTGTTTTGCTGCTGGAGTCCTCCTCACTCTCCATCTTTTGTGTGTGCTGTACGTTAACACCCGTAACGATCTCATGAGTCATGACAAGGCGCAAACGCCGTTACTTTCAACGCCGTTACTCCCATCACTGCCTATTTGCTCTCAGCTCTTTCCGAAAAACATGAACAGAATCACTGTCAGCAGAGCATGCTTTATAGTATTATTCCACCTCTTTCAACTAATTATTATGCGCAGAAGTTTAAAGGCTAAATTTGTATAGCCTCCTGTTCAAACACTGTGGGCATTTTTGGGAAATAAAAGGGCTAATAACAGTGCTTTTACCAGCTAATGCACCTGTTCTACGGTAGTGGGGTCAATGGTTATGAAGAAATGTCCAGAATTACTGAAATGTATTGTAATAAGAATTTCTTAGGTCCTCTTGTTTATATAATTGGCTGCAGAATGAGAACTGTAAAGGAAAGATGACCGGGATCTCAGCCAGAAACCATCTTCTCTATTTATATATTATCTAATTTATTATATATTTATGGGCCTGGAAGTTTAAAGAGGCAAAGTCAAATAACAAAAAGGCAATGACTGCAAGGAAAGCTTTAAGTCATGGGAAATGATTAACAGTAACTTCTCTTTGAAAGCATAAACGTCTAAACATTGTCATATGTTCACATGTTAAAACCAAAACTTCAGAAATAATTTCTATAGGAATTTAAGAGATAGATAAACAGAAGCAGCCCACAATGGTTTGGATTTTCAAAAACATTTCTAAGCAACATTAACATTATACAGGCTTGCATTCAGAGACCTCTACTCTGAAACATCTAAATCAAATCATGTCATAAATCACCACAAACGTATTAGTTTTAGGTATATGTCTCTGCTGGAGACCGATGGTAGATCTCCAGATCCCAACAAATCAAGTGCAACTAAATGGTTTCACAACTCAGAAGATTGAGTCCACTTATTCTCAGTAAACATGGAGATGATATGTTAAGGCCAGAGATGTTTGTTAGAGAATCTAAGTGAAAGAAACTGAGACATGAAGACAGACAGGTTACCAGGATAAAGCTGCAGAGAAGCTCACAGCAGAATGAGGTTATATTAGAAAATCTGAAAGCAGTGTTCAATCTATCGCCTGAAAGTAAAGAGGACAGATCTGCAGCAGTCCTGCTTAAATTCAGAGGTCTGGCAAGGAGAGCATCAATCCCAAAATTAGCTGAGATGCATTGTCAGTTTGGAGGAGCTGCAAAGATCTGAAGCTCAGGTGGGGTAAATGAATGTGCATCAAACAAGGTGACATTTGTGGGATAGTGGCTATAAGAAAAGCCAGATTTCCCATTTAGTCTGGTTCAGTTTACCACTCTGTGATGATCCAACACACTCCAATCAAAATACACTCGTGTTAGGGGCTCTTGTATGAGAAAATATTTGAAATTCCAAGAGGCTTTGAATGCAACATAGGGCTGCTATATTCAGTCTGTTCTTGTTTGACTATTAGAAAACAAAATACAAAACATCACTTGTGACCTGGGGTCAGTGGGGTACTAAGAGCAGAAGAATAGTCAGAAGCGCACAAGGATGATTAAAGCAGTAAAGGAGAAAGGCTTAGACATTTTGGTTTGGGGAGGGTTTTTTATCTGTTTGTATCTCTGTGTTAACAGCCCTGCACAATAAAACCCTAATTTCACAGTTGCTCTCGGCAGCTGGCACCAGTAACATTCAGTGAGACAAGTGTTGCTGTTTGTTCCTTAATAACAAAAATGAATCTGTCCATATCTACTGCTCCCATGTGAATCTCTCTCCCTCTCGCTGAAGTACCTGGTTGAAAAAGCACAACTACACACACTTTACATTTCTCCCATTTTTCCCTGTCATGATTTTCAGCGGGTGTGTGGATGCTTTGAGGCCATAAAGGAGAGCTGAGGCGACTCAGCATCAAACTGTCTGCAGCTCTTCCCATTCCTCCACCTCACACTGACAGACCCCTGCTACTACAATTCAATTTAATTCAGTTTATTTATATAGTGCCAAATTCACAACACATGTCATCTCAAGGCACTTTACAGTTCAACCAGATCATACAGTCAAATACAAGCCTACACAGTTATAAAAGCACAAAATAAAACCTCACACACATCCAAAGTATGCAACCTTACAAAACACACAAACAAATGTGTCCTGCTCATATTTATTAAGTATTCTCTATTAATTAGAATTAATGTGAGAGTACATTTCTTCTTGCTGCAAGAATAAGACACATCTGAGATAGTTAATATAATCCTCAGTTCCCATTTGTTTGCTTGTCCCTTTAGTTTCAGTGGTGAAGATGTTCATTCTGACTCATATAGTTTGACATCTATTTAGCTTTATACCACAAAGACATTTTCCATAAATTCTCTGCCCCAGTTGCTTCTTTTTTAGTTTACTGACATTTTCTTTCATCCATCTTTTAGTACATCTGACACACCTTCACTCACTGCATAAAAAAAGAAAAGAAAACAAGATCCCAGTTGGGTAAAGGGTTGTAGTCGGACAGAAAACTACCCTTTTAGCCATCCGTCTTTGTGGATTCAGTGACCTTCCCCTCTCACAGCAGTGAGGTTCATTTTCCTTCTGCTCCTATTTCACAACTTAAAAACCCTGAGCAGCACATTTACAGTTTCATATCTGAATAGCTCTCCCTTTTAAAAGACGCCGGATCATTTAGATTAGACATGCTTGCAAACATTTTTCTGATTGCATATTTTCCCTTCCCTGTGAAGCATGATTAAAGTTTCAGAAAAAATCTGTAATGGTTTGACTTCTAGACGTTATTAACAGTGAAAGCTATATTTATTAGCACCATGTCCCATTTCAAAGTGAGAGAGAGACGAACGCCTTAAGATATATATCAATCTTTTATAACAGTATCATAATCTCACATTAAATATTTATAATACAACTTTTAATATATTATATATATATATATTTATCCACTGACAGAAGATTTCATCTTCATCTGACACAATGAAGAGTAACTCTGCACTAAAAATCTCTTTATGAGGAGTAATAGAAAGGCAAATTATATAATACAAGAAAAATGTGTCCTTTAAATTTACTACGACTCTTTAGATACTGTAAGTCTATCGCTGACCTTTCAGCAACAACTATTTCGTTTAGTTTGCCATAAAATGTTATACTATATGTGGAAAAACACTGTATGTCCTCTTTTAAGTAGGGTGGAGGATCTGCAATGCTGTCGATCAGTTTCTCGTTCAAAGGAAACCCTTAACAGTTCATGGTACCATTGGTTGTTTTATATAACAGCAATAGGGCTGCAATGGACACTTATTTAGCAAATTGAATAATCTGCTGATATATATATTTTTTTTATAATAATTTCATTTTATTGATCTCAAATTGGAAAAAATTATCTCTGCATTTAACCCATCCCCTTGGGGAACAGTAGGCTGCCATCGTTGGGCGATTGGGGTTTAAGGGTCTTGCTCAGAGAGCCAGATTGGTAGTCTGTGGAAGTGAGTTTTGAACTCACAACCTCAGGATTCAGAGCTCTATGCACTAACCATTAGGCTGCCCCTCCCACCGAAGGCTGCCACTTCCCCCTTTATGATTAGATAGCCAAGGATTCGTTGAAGAAAACGTTTTATGAAATTAAACAAGGTGAAAATTTTCCATTGCATATTGATGAAATAAAATATTTTTTAAACTTAAATACAAAATGCTTACATATGTTCTACAATTTTGCTATAATTCCTCTTCTAAGTTGGTCGTTCTGTCAGCTAAAGGCATGTTTTAGAGTCTCTATACTCCGATTAAACATTTAACAATTACTAAATTAGTTGACGATTATTTCAATAATTGATTAATCACAATTAATCCGATTAATTGCTTCAGCCCTAAACAGGACCTTTAATTGTAGATAAATATCTTTATTAAAAGATAAGCTGCAGAAGTTGTGTCCGCATCACTCATTTCAAATACCTATATCGGTCAAGCGTAACTGTGCCTTTAAACCAAAATGAAATAACTTTTCAAACCTCATAAATTATTTTCATAACATCATCCATTTACTTACAACTAGTTGAATGACCCCTCTGTCATGGCCTGAGGCGGTCTTTATTGCTTTCACTGACACTAAGCGACTTTGAGGAGGGTTCCAGTAACCCTCCCACACAAAACAACTTCAGAGGGTTGATATTCAGTAGATTCATGACCCCATCGCTATTTATCCTTCAGAGCCACTGGTAACAGAAATGTTGTTCAACCCAACTGCTGGCAACCAGTGATCAGGATTTTACCAAGCTGGTTCTCATGGAAATGTTGTCTCCTTTCAGGCAAAACAATACAGGTTTTGTCCACTGGAGGAAGCAAAAATTGACCTAAACTGATAGGTCTTTAGAACCGTTTTAAAAGAACTGCAATTCAGGACAGGTACTGTAGAAATAATACAGATACCAGTTCAGCTATTGGTATAAAAAAATAACTAGCTGTGATGTGTGTTTGGATTACAGAGTTTATTCAACATAACTATTTAAAGAAGGTTGAAGATGAATCATGGCTGTGAATCCAGAAACTCTCAGCCATCCAGTCTTCCTGGAGACTGTAGGAGTGTCTCCCTGCGGCTTTTTCATCCTGTCACTCTCTGACGAGTCTATCACCTGCAGCTTCTGTAAACATCCTCGCTCCTCATATGTCAAAAATATGACAGGCACCCACTCACTCTCAGCTTTACTCTGACTTTGCTGTCCTGCAGAAATAAAATCCAGATTATGATTTTTTACCTCCAGTAGTGTTCTAAGTTTTGGTCTAAGTCCAAGTGTTTGTTTGTGCTTTCTTAAATTTAGCATGTTTTAGGTGACATGAATCTTTGAAACAGACAAAGAAAGATTTTTCTTTTTTTGTTACTGTCACATTTTTACAAAAAGGGCAACACATAAGTTACCTTTTAGATTTATTCTGTGAAATCGGTTCAAAGAACCAGATGTAGACAAAAGTGTTAGAAACTTTCTGGATCCAAATACCTCATATTATAGCCCATACCTCCTGCTCCTAGCTCCTACCCTTTCACCTTTTACTGGCTCATCAGTAAGAACAATATCCAGGGTAGGAAAGCAGTTTCAGGCTGCTCTTCTGAATCTGGAAACCCTTAAGTCTTTCAGCTGTCATTATGCAACAAACAGGCCCAGAGATGATAAAGTTGTGGTTAAACTGGAAGTAGAGACTTCTGGAAATTAACAAAAAAAAAAAAACTTAGTTACGCAAATTCAGTGAAGGGCTGAATCTCTCCCTTAAAAAACACAAAACATATTAAGTTACGTGTATTTGCAAGAGTCACACACAATATGACTGTCACCAAATAAAGACCAAATAGGCCTTAACAAAATCATAATTTTGGTAAGGCTTATATTTCCTTTCACACAAAAAAATCATGTGCAACCGTATTTCTCCTTGTACCGTAACTTGGACCATCAGGATGTCCCTATGGTAGCTCAACTGGCAAAATGAAGCATAAATCTTCCTCTTCCTTTTGCCAGCTATCTTGACTTTCACCTATCTTGGATCGAGCATTTACCTTGGAATGATTTGTACCTCTATGCTTATCAGAGCAATGTCCAATGCTATAATTTCTTTAAAAAGTTGAAGGAATTATGTTAGAAACCCAAATGATAATGAGGTGTACAGCCTGGGACAGAGTCACATCTGGGACATGCGGGATGCCCACCCCTTAAGAAAGATGGTTTGAGTAATAATAATAAAAATAATACATTTTATTTTAAAGGTGCACTCAAGGTCACCGTACAAAAGATAAAAACACAATGGCAGAAACTGTCATGATGGGTCTAATGTGTTTGGCCCACATGCAGAAGCACACACAGAGATTGAGAAAGGTTTAACAGTTTATTAGTAAAAAAAAAGTTACAAAGACACTGAAAACAGTTTTCCAGCTTGGGGAGGTTCCAGCGATCAGGTAAAGCAGAAGCGGAAGCTCTGGGAAGAGATCAAAGTGGTGAGTTCAAGGTCGGTGGGAAAACTTGCCGACGTCAGAATAAAAACTGTTGTGGAGAGTTCCTGTTTGTGGAGGCTTGCACAGATATGGAGATTACTTTGCTGGAGGGTGGACAGGCAGACTTTGGTGGTCCTGAGGAGCAGCGGAGCAGACTGTCACTTGTTTTCCTGACGTGGACGGCGTTATGATGGTGAATTGTTTCCTTTTCTCAGTGTGACGAGAGGGTTCCTTCCAAGGTTTGAAGGACCAGGCTTATCCAGTGGATCTTTTGAAATCCTGCCGGAGATTCACAAAAGAAACAAGATTAGGACTGGGGGTCTCAGAGAAGCAGCTCATAGTTAGACTCAGCAAACTCAGAGGGGCTAGAGTACCCAATACTGGCAAACACTCTGACAAGGAGATGGTGACAGTCTGCTGCTCATATACTCCTCAGACAGTGATGACCAACGAGCTGCAGGTGTCAGTAGTTGAAAGCTGGAAGAGGCCCTCCAGGCCAACAGAGGAAAAATGGCACCATCTGGTGGATGCATGGAGGCACTGAAAAAGAACATAGAACAACCCCAACAAACTGGAACCCTAACAGAAACAAAGACAAAACACAGATTAAAACCATTTAAAAAAATACAAAGTCTTGGACAGGGAAATTAATATTAAAGAGAACAATAATAATGAGTGAGGGGTTAAGGAAGTCGCCTTTGTAAATCTGGAACTCTCTCAACAGAGGAGGTGGTCTTGGGTCGGGCACGCTGTAAGATGTTTTCAATCGTTTTAGTCAGCTACAGCTCAAACATATGATAAAATCTCAGGGTTTAAAAGTTCAAAGCTCATGATGCATGTTCTTAAACTACAGGGCCCGATGCTCTGATGTGATCTACCTGCTCACAATGATTCAACTTACCAGAACCTTGCGTGCTGTGCAAGTGCAAACAAGGGAATCCTTCTTTTTCTTCCAGATTGATGAATCCGACCAGCGCCATCTCTCTGTGCTGAAACCGACGTGTGGTTTTTGAACGTACAGTGTGAGCAGGTAGATGGTATCAGAGCGTCATGCTGTACAGTGTAATAACATGCATCATGAGCTGGGAACTTTTAAACCCTAAGATTTCATCATACAGCATGAGTTGAAGTACAATGATGGAAAATATCATATAGTGTATGCCCAGCCTTTCAGGGAGCGTAAATCAGTCCAGTGAGGCTCAATACTCTTTGGTCTAAAACAGGCTCCACCAATCACTGTGCGGGAGGCGTGTCCATGATGTCACATAATTTTTCTGTAACCATAAAAGGCAAAGGAGCAGCGTTTTTCTGATGCCCTGTATTATTTACTAATAGAGCATATAAACATATTGGGAAAAATTCAACATCTGACTTTTGTTTTACTTTAATTTTTAAAAAAAATGTGTCTCATACATAGTTATCTGATTAGTCCTAAAATGTTTCCCCTGACTAATTTCTGCCTCATCCCGCTCCTTTCCAGACTAATAGATGTGTCCAAGGCATAAATTGCTCTGGTTGGCCAGCCTATAGATCTAGCCTGGATGTTGATGCTTGTCCAGCTTTCCTCTTTAATCCTTTATTCCCTTGTTCTGTGTTTGTCCTTTTTATTGATATGTTATTCCCCTGTGTGTCTCCAGTTTTCTGTGGAACCCCTCCCAGTGTGGATAATGCCTTCCTAATTGGTCGGAAGCGTTCCCACTATGACGTCCACTCCATAGTTCGTTACCAGTGCGCCGACGGCTTCCTGCAGCGCCACGTGCCCACTGCCAAGTGTCGTGCCAATGGCAAGTGGGACCGACCCAAAATCATCTGCATAAGATGTAAGTTTTTCCCAGATATTACTTAAAGCTGTAGGCTACTTTAATTTGTTTTATTTTTAGCACATATTCTCCTTCAGGTCCTGTGCAGCAGACCTACATTAACAGCCCTGAGGCTCTGATGTCACTGTGAGCATTTAGGCTCTCCAGCCCCGCTCTCATTATTAATAATTGTAAGCAAAAGATTATCGTGGCTGCAGCCTGAATGAATTCCCCTGGGCTTGCTTAGAAGTGATTGGGTATCCTTTGAAGTGGTTCATTCTTCAAGTTGTTTTTTTTTTCTTATTTTTCTTTCCTTTAGATATAAATTTAAGGACAGGTTCACACTCAGTGCAATAGAAGTGGGCTAAAGAGGGGAAAATGTTCAGCCTCTCTTACTCTGTATCTGACATGCTCAGGAACACAAACCCCTGAATAAAATAGTCAGGTACCAACTCTGAAAGTTTTTTTTATTCACAGAGCTGCAATGCTTTAGAAGATTACTCATTGACCTTAAGCCTTTTCACAATTAGCTTTATTCTAATCACAATCTTCTTCGTATTTGAATGGAATTCATGCAAAAGTCCACAGCAAAGAAACATAATTATTAAAATATGGGTAATAATGTTGCTTTTTTTGTTTGTTTCACTGTTTGATGAATCATAATCTTCCAGGTTTTCATGGATTTATATCCATCCCACTTTAATTGGATACTTTGCAGAACCTTGTCTTTGAACATTTGCTAGACTTCTGGGTGTCTCTTCCAGTTTTACATGAACTGTGGCTGTGATGTTGAACTTGTCTTTGTAAAATAACTTGAACTCAGTCGGTTTGGATGTAGATTATCAGTTACCATCAAGTTTTAAGTCTAATGATATATTATCTGAACTATTTAGGTCTAGACTTTGACTAGGCCACACTGCTTGAAGTTGAAAAAACTACAGCTCCCACTCTGACTACTAAGAACTAAACTGTGCTTTTCACCAAAACCTCATCCCTGATCTATCTGCTTTGCTGTTTTGACTTAAAGTTTTTATATTTTTTGCTAGCTCTATCAAAGAAAAAAAATGAGGCCTTCAGGGACTATCTGGATTTTTTTCAGTTGTTCAGGTGGGCTGAAGTCTTCCGGTCGGGGGTTGGATTTTATTTGGTTGTATCATGGAGAATGCACTATTTACAAAGGCATGCACACGTTTCAGATTTGTTGGATACAAAAAAAATAAAAAAAAAATTGTGGGTATATAACACATAATCCACGTAACACAAAACAAAGTTTGTGGTTTTAACACACAAAAAAACCCCGTTACTTTTAGTTGTAATATATAAACAATATCTTCTTTCATCACCTTTTTACCTTGTTTAGTTTTTACCGGTTTCATTTTATTTTAATCAGATTTGACATTCATGCTTTCAGAGGACATATAAAGAGGAGATTTATTTTAATATTCTACAAGCTTGGGCTTGCGTTCCTCTTCGCTCTGCACAGAGAGTGACAGTAATGATGAAATACTGAAATGATGTAGCTTCTGTTCAAACTGATAAAGATAACGTTGCTTCTTCAGACTCCTAATCTGTCGCTCTTTTGTCGTGCTCAGGGTTATGAATTTGTGATCGTTCATTGCAGGCAACATGTTGGGCCGATATGACTTGGCAGTTTATCCCGGGATGAGGTCTCACATAGGATGTGTGTGGGTGGCTAGCTTGGTGCGCCCCCTGCTAAAGGTGTCTGCTCCACACAGTGTTAGATTAAACATAACTCTCTCTTCAGAGTTTTAGGAACTCTACACACAGAATGGGACGTCCTGACCTTGCTGTTCTTTGATCCCCTCTCCTTTGTGTTTTACCTGCTTCCACCTGCCCCCTGCAATCCCTCTGAAAGCCTGTGAAGCTCCCCCAGAGATCCCTGCCTTTCTTACATCAGCTTCTTGACTTTTATCTTTCTTTTTTTTTTTTTTATGAAGTCTACCTTAATCAATCTCACTCTGGGATTTTTTTCTCTCCTTTCCCCAGCTCGGCGAGCCCACCGTTACCGGCGCCATCACCACAAGGCGAGGAGGGAGCGCAGGAAGCATAAGAGGCACGGCCATAGAGAAGGGGGGCACCACGGAGGCCAGCTCAGACAGGGCCACAGCCACGCCCACTTCTGAACCAAAAAGATTGCCGCCCACTTTCCTTTTCTTCTCTGCTGCATACTGCAGCTTGCCTGTCTCCCTGCTGTCCTCATTTCCCTCAATACCACTTCACAACTCTCAACCTATGTACCCCCCCTCTCTGTTCTGCCCTCAGCCCCCCATCTCCTGGCGCCTAGGCAACCTGCTTATTAGTCCCCTCTGAGGCTGCCAAAGGGCTGCCAGGTGTTGCCAGGACTAACAAACCCATTGATATCCCTTTTCTTTCTTTCAATTTTGGGCTGCAGCTCTCCTGTCTTTCCTCTACCCTCTCAAATGACACTCTTACTCTCCCTTGGAGCTCAGCCCTTGGCCTGTGTTGACCTGTTTTTGAAGAACAAACGATATTTGATTTGATCCCAGACTTTCTTTGGTGAGAGGTGGTTCAGTATGAACTGTAAATAGGGATGACATAACTGAAAATGCCATATCAAAGTCAATGGAGACATAGTGGTTTTTACTTGAGCCTTGTGTCTATTTTTTACAAATGCTCTGTTTATCTCCTGAATCTGCTGCTCTTTGTTTTTGCCCTTTGGAAGACACTGATACAGACTTGTGGCACCGCCGCTGCTGCGTCACTCTGACACGGATTTAACTTTTTGAACTAGAAGCAGTTGTGATTCAATTATTTGATGGTTAGCGTCGTATTTTCTTGTTGGTGTGAGACAGTTGCTTTAGATCAGATGATGAACCCCCAGAGGAAAAATGGATAATTCCTCCAATCTCCTGTTCAGGACCATCACATATCAGTAGCTACTTAGAAGACATGAACCACCTGAAACAGCTGAAGCTGTGTCAAACACCCCCACATGTCACTGCCAGGGTTAATCTGGAAACTGGATGTTGATTGTCTCAACTCAGCTTAGACGTCCAGCATTTTTTTCTGTTGTCATAATTCCTCTTGTTTTGGGTCTCTACATTAATAAAGATGATCGATTCCTCTGACTTTGCAGTGCAGCTGCTTTTGACAGAGTTTTCCACTGTGAGCTATTTAGTATAATAATGTTGTCACCTCTTCAGTCAGATTATTGGACTTTGAGATTTAAAAGCATCAAAGTACACAGAAAGTTCTCTCCAGAAGCACTGAGGTAAGTAGGGGTTCACATACATCATTCATTATGGCAGGAGTTTTATTCTTATGTCTTAATAAGTTTGAAAAATACTGTAGTTTCTAACTACTGCATGTTTTTTCAGTCCCAAAAGACAAGGCGTTGGTCAGAAGTAACTTTTTCACTACATTTTGTTGTTAAGGTGGAAATTTTGGTTGTTATCATTTTCCCCAGAAGCAAATGCTGTAAAGCCCTGTTTGGTGGAGTGGAGGTGAGGTAGGCGCAAAGAATACAGCTCCAACTGTCGAGCATGGTGGCGGAGCATCATGCTAAAGGGCTCCAACAGCACCGATGCTTTGAACAAAATGAGAACTAACTCCAAAATAATTTACTTTGCCTGAAGTAAAAGGTTGGATGGTTTAAACTTATCGGGACGATGAAACCAAACACTCTGTTTTTTACAGGATAAGCAAAATCACAATCAGCTTCTTGAATGGCCCCACCTCAAGCCTGTAGAGAAATCCAACAAATTTGAATTAGCTGGATGATTTCTGAGGATTGTTTAACTGTACTGCGGCAGCTATGCCGCGGAAATCCACACATTGGATACTGCATGTATTATTTTGATACAGAATCAGGATCAGTTTGGAGAGGATGGGCTGGAGTGCTCTACCAATTCTGTGATTGTATTTATCTATTTGTAAGGGGCCAAAGCATTTAAAGAGCATATTAATGATTTATATAGATACTGATTCCCATCATTTGTCCTCTATCTAGTCAAAGCTTCAGTTCAGCACATGATTGTAACATGACTGTAAACAAAAGCTAAACTAGTCTCATTAGATTAGAGGGAAAGACTAAGGGACACAGTAAAATCAAGTAAAAAAAAAAAAAAACATACTCCATATCCTCATTATGGTTATCAAATAAGTCCAATAGACACGATAAAAAATTAGAGAAAGAATTATATGATCTGTTTCAACACCTGCCAGCATTTCTGGCATTAGAAGACTTAACAATACTTTTAATGCTGGTTTGTCCTTATAAGTTTCCCCTTCACCT
>JAGKQL010005107.1:0-12089 GCA_018398635.1 Cyprinodon brontotheroides
TGTGGAATCTGGGAGTTAGAGCCCTCAGGAGGCTTATATAGGCCTTTTAAATGTTTGCGGTACCAGACAGACCTGTTTTTTTTTGCCCAGTTTGGCTCTTTGCAGATTTTGGGTTGCATATCCCTGCTCTGGCTGAACAGGAATAAAGCTACTAGCAAACAGCCTCAGTGACTCAGACTGAGAACCCGACCTGATAGAGAAACTAGATTTTATTTAAGCTCACCATGTTGACTTGGTCCCAGAATGATTAACGTAGTATCTGTTTACCACTTCCTTAGATGTCTGTCAGACATCTGATAGCTCTATAAACCTTCATTTATAATAAAAAACACATACTTTTACACCCCAGTTTGTATAAGGACCGATCTCGTGCCAACAGCTGTTTACATTACATTCTTAGGTTCATTCAAAGGTGGATCATTAAAAGTTACTGTGACCAAAGTCTGAAAACACACCAAGAGCCCTTAATATAGTTAGAACAACAACGAGTTTCTTCTGAGGAAATGTAATAAAAAAAACATTTATAATTAACCAACATGAACCATTAGACCAGTTACTGGATTCCACCTGATAAAATCCAGTTATGCGTTTTTCCAGTTTAAGCCATTTCTGTTTTTCCTAACGTTAAAGCAGTGAGAGAAAATATGATTCTGTTAGAGGTTTGTTAGCTGTGCACATTAAAATGAATACGGTTTTATGTCTGAAAACCTGTCCCATCCAGATAATAATCCTGGTTTTTGGAGCAACTATGAAACATTTCACCTCTAAAATACTCATTCATGACAAAATAACAGCAGATTTTACAGGAAAAAGCTAAAAAAAATCTCAGATAAGACATAAAAACATCCATAATTTGTATATATCTTTGTAGTTAATATGCATCATGTATAAAAATGTGTTCAACTAAATATTTAAACTCTGTATAGCCATCATTATCTTTTGTTTAATTTGATTAAAGTGGAAAATGGTTTTTATTGGAAAGACATTGGTTCTACATGATCTGTGGAAGCCTTACCATTCTAAGATGTTGGAGGGGAGAGGCTCTGCACAGATGTAAGGCACTGGGTCTTTCTTTATCCTGAGGTAATCCTGCTTAAGTCGCTGAGTGGCTGTCGTTGGAGCTCTCTTGTTCCCGGTGTTGTTCATCTGAGATCAGGACATAAATCATAATAAATACATATTTGTATTTTATACTCACACAGTTAAATATGTCCAACAAGTTGAAAAAAAAAAGCCTGGTGCTTAAATTTGGGTAAGCACCATTACTATTCCGCAAGTTGTTTCAACTTCACATATGAAATTAGAAAGTTAAAAAATTTTCAGAATTTGGAGCAATATGCTTTTAAATTGATAGAAAGAGCTCAAAAAATAATAGGCAATAAACCGGACAGATGTACCCCATGTCCAGATTTAATTTAAACAAAGCAAAACACAAACAGGGTGTCATCTAGAGAGGGAAAATTTGTCCCGCCTCAATTCCTGAAATAGCTGCCTGCATGAACAGATGGATCGGATCCAGCAGAGATTATGTTGTATAACACCATGAAGTCAGACAGGTAATCCAAGTTTAATCTCAAACTGTGTGGTTCACAGCACAGAGTGCAAAATATTACTACAACAAAAACATCAAAAAAATTAACAACATGTGAGCTATTTAACAGCTTTTTTATCGCCCTCTAAAGTTATAACTCTATAGATATGGCCACTTGTCAGTTTGACTGAGTTCGGAAGCCAATATTGAACTACTTCAGAAATTGATTTACACTTTTACTTTAAAATAGAGTAGTAATTATATTTTTAGTTTCTGTAATACATTTTACAAAATCTAGAAATGACCTTTTCTTAAAGAAAAACCATCCTTTCTAGATAAAATCAAGGCCTAGTTGCCTCCATCAAAATAGAGCTGGGTAAATTATTTTATTTGCAATATAATTACAAGGTTAAAAAAAAAGGACTTCCAATGCAAATTTGAACACTACAAATAATGAGAAGCATTCAATTTTGGTCGCACTGCATTTAACAAGGGTATGAAATGGACTTATATATATATCAGCATATAAATATAGCAGCTAGCATGACGATCCACACATATGATTGAAAGTAAGCATTTTTTTCACTAAAGTATAACAAAATAAACTTTCTTGTATTAACAAAATTATTTGTCCAATTTAACTTAGAGGTAATTTACATGTTTACAGAATTAAATCACACACAATAAAAAAAAAAAAATCATAATGTCAGTGGGGGTGGAATAAATAGAATAAATCAGCTATTTTAATTTTGGCAAAATAGTACAGCCCTAAATCAAAACAGATAATATCTTCCAACACAATGTTATTAAGTTTAAGGTATTTTAGCAGCATCCCAGATAAAATGCTTGGAGAAATCTCTATGGACTTTAGTGCAATGCATCACGGCCCTACAGGTTGCTGCACACTGCCAAGCAGGTGACTGAAAATAAAGTGTGTTAGCCCTCTGGCATCAAACCATGCCCGTTTACATAGATTTCCCATTGTGTACAAAGGAAGGGACGCTTTATTGTCCAGTTTCATCCTCTTCTCTTAGGAGAATCCTCTTTCACAAACTGCTGCTGAAGTACACTTCCTCAGTACATGTTTATACATGGCACATGCATTTCACATTCCACTAAAATTGAATCAAACAGGGTTATTCTCCTTGAGGGATGTTCATTATCAATTAGCAGCAAAATAAAGTTAAAAAAAATCTTAATTTATATAAAAAAAAATAAAAGTAGGAAAGAAAATAGCTCCAATAATTTTGCAGTTTAAAAGTGCATAAAAGAGCAAAATAAACATGATTCAAAATGTGTTTAGATTTTTATTTATCAATCCCTTTTATCTAGGCTAATAAACTTTGTAATAATTAGAAAAGATGACAAAAAAAAAAAATTCACTGAAAAATGTGTCGTCAATACAAGATATATATATACACACTAGGGTTGTCACGATACTAAACTTTTCAACCTCGATACCGATACTAAGGAAAATATTCGATACTCGATACCAATTTCGATACCACAAGGATAAAAACAAAGACTCCAAAATTCTACAGAAATATTTTTTCATTAATAAATACAATAAATACAATAAAGGCTGTATGCTGTGCACAATATTAAGCAAGCTTGATAAAACTTATAAAATTAAAATTAAGTGTTCCTTCCTTGGCTATACTTTGCACACATAACAATGACACTAGCCAAACCGGTTAAGAAACAAAAATAATTCTCAGCAGCTGCAACCTCTTACAAAAAAAAAAGTCTGAAACTGAGAAGTGCACAGAATTATTCAATCACACAGTGTTCTGAAAGTGAATTGTCTTCTATTCTGCACTTTAGATGATTGACTGCTTAGGTGCCACTGGTGGTGGCACTGTATCGATACTTTTAAAAACGAGTATTGTATCCGGATACAACATTTCAGTATCGATACTTTTGACAACCCTAATACACACACAAACTCATTATGCCTTCGTAGTGAGGACCATGTATTGATCACCCTTTTTTCAATACCGATGCATACCTCACCCTAACCAACTGACACCTTAGCCCTAAACCTAACCGTTCACAAAATAGCATGTGAGGACTGGCTCAATGTCCTCACTTTGCAACAACTGGTCCTCAATTTGATGGTGAAATTGGAAAAATGGTCCTCACTGAGGGCTAGACAGGTACAGGTACACACACAAGCATAAAAACACGTCCTCAGAGTTCATTACACCTAATATTAGCTATGATATTGCTCCTCTCTAATCTCTGCTCACACGTCTCAGTTCCTATCCTATTGATCACCATAATGATCGCATGTATCTGAAAAACCGCGGTTTAATTTCAGACAGAACCTCTGTGACCTTGCAACCTGTTACTTTAAAATGAAAATCATGGGTTTCGGTTATTTAGCCCCAGCAGTATTTAACAGGGGAGTGGTTTGGAGTTTAACACGTTTTTTAAATTCATTTCTTTTTAAAAGGCACGCTTCTTCAAAAATAAATGCATCTACAATCCAATAATCACTTTTCACCTGGGGGTGACGAACAAGTACTGTATTTTGTTGTGGTAGAAACTGAGTCTCACATACTTAAGTAGTGATTGTTTGACTTAACATCTTGGTCCATCTATCAAAGGGAGCAAATAAATGTAATAAACATAACTTCTATATTTAATATAATTTCCTCCAGAGCCAAATGCAAGGAAGTAGAGGTGATGAGGATGAAGATTTAAGGTCAAGGCTGTGCCCCAGAACCAGCGAGGATGTCAGCAAAGCAGACTCAACAGGCTTTTTCCCCCCATCTACACCAGCCCTCTGAAACCGACCTGTGCAGGGTCCGGACCTGGCTTGCATTAGTTGACCGTGCCGAGCTTATTTCTTATGACTAATTACACATCAAGCTAGCACTGTTCCTCACCTATCAGCAGTCAACGATACAACATCTCTCAAGGCGACAATTACGCAAACATTGCAGTGAGAATCTAATACCACGCCTTGCACTTTTTCATCTGTAACAGTCACCTAGCTGCAGAAAAATAATCTTCAAAATAACAAAATATTGAAGAATAAAATTTTTCTTCAACTATATACTTTTGTCTTAACAAGCATTTCAAAAGTATCGCATGATTGGCACTTGGAAATTTAACTTTATGATTCATATCAGTATTAGCAAAACTATGCAGTAACACATTTAAAGAGCAGACTTTAAGGTAGGTTTGTTGAGACGAGAGATTTTCATAGTAATTACATTGAATAAAAACACCTGTTTTAAGGTTTTTATAAAAAGATTGAAAGCCAGCTAGATTATAATAGATGCTAAATGTAAACATCTTGATATTTACATGCCATAATGGTACATTAGAAACTTTTTTTTTTTACAATTAGACTATAGTTAATACAAAAAGGTTTTGCAATGATGTAGAAAAGTGAAATAAGTCAGTTTTTTCTGAACTGAAAACATAGTGCTGCTGTGATTTCATAGTGAATGTTATCTTACTGTTGGTATTGCAGAATTTTAAGCAGAGACACAGACAAGTTCAAAATGTCCCATTTATTTAGTTTAATTAAGTTTTACTTTCTTTTGGGATTAAGTCACCGGGATATTATTTTGTCTCTTTAGCCATGTTCACAAATTCAGCCTGAAGTGACCCAAGTCTATTTCTGATCTTTTGATGCGAGTCTGAACAACGATAATGTGGAGATCAGTCTGTCTTTGGGATCTTTCTAAAAAGATTGCATTGTTAATGCGCGGGCTCCCGTTGGAAAAGAAATGAAAGCTTGCTTGATGCGCTCAGCACTACCATCCATGTTTACCACCTCACTAAGGCTACGTTCACACTACAGACCTTTATGCTCAATTTCAATTTTTCATTGAAATCCGATTTTTTTGCTTTGCTGTACAAATTTCCAAACATATGTGACTTTTATGTGATCTCCAGTGTGAAGTGTCCTGCATGCACAGTAGAGGATGCAATGATGTCACAAGCAGGCATGCTCTTTGTTTACAGAAGTTAGCATGTATGGTAGTGCTGAACTCCATCTAGAAATCTTCGCATTATCGTCAGCCATGGTTTTTCCTGCTGCTGTAGCGTAGCAAGACACAGAATAGTGACCTATGTTGGGTATTAATGGCGTTCAGGTCGGATGAATGCGACACTCGCCAATCACGCACAGGTCGCATTTGAAAAGTATCTGATTTGTATGGATTGTGACCACATAGCCAAAGCAGCATGGGTCGCATTGAAAAAAAAAATCAGAGCCTGTGTTGTTCAAGACTGTCATGAAAAGATCCAAATACAGGTCGCGATATGGAGTCACTTTTACTGTGTGACCGTAGCTTCCTAAATGTGGATTGTAACCATCTTTATTTATAACTTTACATACATGGATACACCTAACTTGCCCATCCTCAGCTCAAAGACTAAAATCTGCAAATGATTTCCAAGCTAATTGGAATACTTTGAGATTTCCAATGAAATATAAAAGTTATCTATGCAGATGTGAATAACAGAAAAGGTTACATTAACTGGACGTTGTAGGGCTGCAGAATATAAAAATATTCAGTCGAAATATTTACGTTAAATAGTGAAAAGAGCTATTTATTTTAGTTATACCGAATGTGTGAATCACATGAAGTTAAAGTGCAGCGAAATTATTAAATGCTTTTTATTATTGGAAGGGAGGAAATTCTTTAGGATAATTTTATGGCGGCCATTGTCTCTGTAAGGCAACGTAAACTAATGTGCCATTGCATTTAAAATTACCTTTAGAAACGTTGACCGTAGTTTTTTATCCATAGTTTTAAAAAGTTTATAACATAAATAGTATCAGGAATGTTATGCTTGATGCATAGTTAGATAAGTCAGACTGTCATCACCATCATATGGACTAAGGATGACACAACTAACACTAAACAGCAGTTTTAGAAATATGTGTAATTTGATCGTGTTAAAACTGGCTTCCATATCCACAAAGTAAATGCGAAAGTGTCGTTACATCAATCCAATCACATGACTGCATTTGAGTATACTTTCAGATCTCTACATTGACCCTTTAGAATCAAACAAATGAGAACATGTCCTTCTATCCAATTACCTAATGTCACGGGCCCAAACAGTAGCAATAAAATGCGCATAAGGACAACGTTTCAAGTATAACAAGATGGTTTCCTGCTTCTTAACGCAACTTATTTAGTTAATGCTAATCCGACAATTAACAAGCTAGGTTGATGCTAACACACCGGCGGATCAATGTGAGCCAGATTAGCGAGGAACAGCTGTGTGACGGCGAAATTTAAAAAGTACATTCAACTTAAAAACCTAATGAAAAACGCAAAAAGGGTTTAAAAAAGATAAAACTACATTATTTTAGACTGTCACAGACTGTGAACCTTTCCGGGACCAGCCAGCAGCTAGCAGCTACAAGCGTCAGCTAACGCAGGCCAATGCTAACTAGCTTTAGCAACAGCTGTTAATTCCAGCTCCGATACAGACACATTGCGGCCTACTCTCCTCCCTCATTTTTCTTCCTCAGGGGGTTTCTAGTGTCGACATACCTCTTTAGAGACTCCAGTGGGAATATTTGTTCGTGGCTGGGAACGAGATCAAGATTTTTGTTTATGTTGTTAAGCCTCAACACCGACAGGACGATGACACCAACGTAGCTCTGGCTAACGTCACTCTGGCTAACGTCACTAGCAGGAACAGTTGCACTTCCGCGTTTTTTTTTCTACTGTACGTCTAGTTGAAAGGTCCTCAATTGGTTAAATCTGATGTGGAATATAATTCCGATTAATCCCTCGAGGTCAATAATCGCACTTAAAGATGGTTGGATAATATAATCTACTAATCACCATTAAGAAACTGCAGCTTGTTTGATTTTATTTTCCTCATTAATCAATTAAGAGGCTGGTAAAAAAAAATAGAGTGAAGAAAATCCCACACAAAAAAACTTGAATCTAGTTTATTTCACTTCCACCTTAAGGTACAAAATACATTTCAAGTCTACAGTAAAAGAGTGCGATGAAACAAAGATTTTAAACAAGTAAAGTTTACTCCTCACAGAGAGTATTAATTACAAAACAATTTCCACAATGTTCTCTGTAGCAGTGTAAGACAACAAAAGAGTGAGAGAAAAAAACCCAAACATTAATTTTGTCATGGAAGAAATAGAAAAAAAAGGGACCAGACTAAAGGTTTCTGTCTAAAAGCCAATTTGTGGAAAATTATTTTGATAAAATTTATTTTATATTAATTCTATTTCAGCAGATTTGACAATTCATAATAAACATTGAATTGGAAAAAAAACAGATATGTTTGTCAGAATAACTAAAAGAAAACAAATTATCTACAAACCAATTACAGGTTATTTCAATTATTCAGTGGAATACGTCTTTTACTGTCATTGAATCTAAAAATAAAAGATTATGTATATATATACTTGCTTATATATTTCACAACTTACATTTCACTGATTATAGCTATACAGCTTAACCTAAAATTATGGGTATCAAATTGTAGACATTCTTGCCAAAAAAAAATATATATATCCATTTATGAATTTGTAGGCACTAGTGTCCTTTATTTACAGTGAAGAAACAGAAATGGGAGGCAGAATGAGAGGTTAATTAGATCAGCAGCAGATGAGGTTTGAGTTAAAACTCTAACAGCTCTGTGAACAATGAAAAGCCTACAGGGTGCCTACTCTAATGCTACACATTGCAGTATCCCTTAAAGAAGAAGTGTTTTGATGCAGAAATGTGAAACAGCAGAGCTTACCACAACACTGATTGACAAAGTGTAGGGGATGCTTCAAGTGCCACAAATACATTAAAAGAACCTTAACTTTTGTTACACTTCAGCAGATCCACAGGCTGATTAAGTATTTCAAAAGAACACCCGACCAAGTGTTGGTTGCATATGTCAAACTAAAAGCAACATTTTCTTACAAGTCTAATGGAAGATGTATAAATAGTGTTCACACTGAGCCTGGTTCTGTGAGGTTTCTTCTTGTTCAAAGGGAGTTTTCCCCTCCACTGTCGCTACAAGCATGCTTAGTGTGAGGAATTGCTGAAGAGTCAATGAGTCAATGCAATCAACTGGTTTTCCTTAGATAGAAAACTTTGAACCAATTTTACTGTATGATCTGGTTGAATTGTCTCTATAAAGTGCCTTGAGATTAAATGTTTGGAAATTGGCACTATATAAATAAACTGAATTGTTCCATGGTTTTATTGTTATTATATGTGTGTTTTTTGTTTTAACCATCCATGGTCCATAACTATAGTAGTTACACCTTTTATGACTCACTGATTTAAATGAGGTTTTCTGTAATATACTAATTTATAGATTTTGGTATGCCAATACCAAAAACCCAATTACATTGAGATCCATTGCAAAGCCTAAAACACAATGGATTCCTTCACACTTGGTTTCTTGGTTTAACAGACCATTTTTCATCCCAAATGAGACCCACCCACCTCTAATTTCCACAACAGAGAAAAAAAAATCAGCATAAGTAGTAATATTGCTTGGATTTTTCACTTTCTGATTTATGAGATATCAGATGAGCTACCTGAACAGGAAAGCAAAAGTGAAGAGATGATCCTGGGCCTGCAAATAGTTATAAGTCATACGATAACGCATGCATTGCATACAACTGCTTCTATTTTTATCAAATAGGGAGTGAAGAGTGGGCAATGAAAAGATGGTTGACGGTGGTCACTATAGCTTCTGATAACGGCTGAACTGTATGCTTCTTCTCCTCAACTTCTCGGGCTGGAGAGACGCGAGGACAGAAAACTCGCGAAAGACATCAGCATTGGAGATGTTGCCTGTAAAAGGAACATTAAAATCAACCTGAGAACATGGAGATCAACAAAACCTTTCTGAACCTTCTCACCATGCATAACAGAGGCCACAAACCCACTAGATAGTGCACTGGTGAAACCCCTTTCCAGAGTTTAGGAAGACAATGACAAAAATATATTTTTCTAAACACCAAAGGAGAAAAATCCCAAAAGCAAAGTGTAAAAATGAAGTGAGGGTTCCCTTCCTTCATTTATAGAAATATAAGCTTTAAGTTTTTAGAAAATTTTAATCTGCACATAAGTCACTGTTATTCATGTGATTTTTCATTTTTAATCATGCATGGTACTTTGTTTTACCTGTTTCTGTTTTTAGTGGTTAAACTAAAATTAGAACAATTTCACAAACGGCTAAATATTTCACAATTTAGGAGAGAATATATTTAATATTTTATATGGATAAAGAACACTTGTTAAAGATGGAACTTGCTCAGTTCTAGCAAGGAAATGCCAGTGGTGAGTTCAACACATCAGCTCTGTTTCTAAATGTTTATTACAAAAACGTAGCTGTTTTTTAAATTTTGCCCCATTTTAACCATACATTAACTTTTGTTAGATAAATTTAAATGAGCAAACTCAAAAGATTTTATGAAATGGAAGCAAAATTCTCATGTTTCATACTAAAAACTTAAAAGTGCTGCTTTTATTTCCATTCACCTTCCCTAGTACTCTCATACGCTTAGATAAAAGTGTAATCATCCACCCCCCTTTAAAAAATTGTAAATAGAAACAGAATTCTCTTTTACGCAATTATTCTTATAGGGTTATTACTGAAAGAAAGCACACATTAAAAACCCTGTGTGTGTTAGTACAACTGAGAATAATCTTTGAACAGAAACTGGTCAGAGGTGATGGGAAGAATATTGGAGCTAAATAACAGGAATAACCTGTTATATGCAACAAAACACTTGAAATTGCAAAAGAGTTTAACATTCCAGCAGCAAAATAAAATAAAACATGACTATAAAAACTTGGCACATTTAATCAAATATACAACTCCAGAGCTTCCAGGTTTAGAAGTCACATGATGAAATTCCCCTGAAGTCCCCCCATTACGTTTTCTGGATTTAAGATTTAAGTATAAAAAAAAAATGCTGTACTCATGAATTTGAGGCTGACACCCGACGCCTTTGAGTTTAAAAAACGCAGCTATGTATAAATCTATAAATAAGGTATCTTTAATGCTACAAATGAGCAAAGTTCACATGATTTTTCAGGTGTTTCTTAGAAACCAAGCGAAATCAAAAGAAACCAATTAGTGACAGATTAATTGCTTCATCTGAGTTCTGAAATACTTTATTATAGAAGGGTTAAAATGGCAAATGTTTTTGTTGACTGCTGAACACTTTACAGCGAGCATTTGACTTCATCACCTAAAAGGCTGTGGCATTTAAAAAGCGAGAGACTTTTTATGGCAAATCCCCAGGAACTAAAAGGCTCCTTCAGTGATGAAACAAATTTTTTTAGTCATAGTGAAATGGAGTGTTTCAGATTAAGGAATAATATAGATTAAAATAACAAAGATAAACATGTCACTTTTACCGATGTATCTGCTGTGGAGACTAAAACCATTGTTATTTTTATGTAAATACATACACACACATATACACCCCACCCACACACACACGCATACATACACATACATACATACAGTTACACACATACACATCAGTGTCCTGATTTCCATGGTTTATCATTTGTATTTATTATTACTTTTGTCAAATTCAGTTTATTTTACTGTCAGCTGATTTTTTTTCTGTATTTAATGGAAGTTTATGTCAACTTTCAAGCACAACTGTATGTAAAATGGATGCTAACTTTTGCTCTCTTAATTAAATTATTCATTGCGAGGTGATTATTCTACATATAATGTCAGATTTCTTACTAATCAAGAAGAGATAAAGGTTTCATAACATCCAAATGTCTCCAGCCATAAAGAGCAGCAAACTAGAGGCCCCTCAGCCATCACCCCCCAATCACCAGAGCAGAAAGAAACATCACACTGGTCCTCAGACGGCCCAGAGTGCTTCACTCACTCTATCCCGACCATCCTTGAGTTTATCTTTCCTGCTGCCTGTTGCAACCCCTGTGGTGACAGAAGCAATGATATGTCAGACAGGGTTTATTTATTTACATGGAAACCAGTTACATGTGAAATGGCATTTATGATAGGTTATATTTCTCAGTGATGTACATAAAGCTTAACAAAGGTTAGAAAACATAAAATCTGTAGAAAAAACAATTTTAGTGTTAAAAAAATAGAAGAACTTGATTATTTTTTCTTTTGGCTTTAAAATGTGAAAAACTTCCAAGTATTTAAAAGTAAAAAGTGAGGATCAAGTGTTTTTATTTTGCTAAATATGTTTTCATTTTTGTTTATTATTACACTTTTTCGATTTCTATATTTATATACCCAATTAAAAACATTTTAACTGAACTGAAATAAAATGGCAGCAATTATTTTGTTTTTAAATAAATTATTTTTATTTTTTTTCAAAGTTCAGATCCAAAATAAGATCCTAACTTCTATTTTTTGCAGCTTATTTCTTTTTCTCCCAATAAACTGTATTATTGTTGTTTTTCTTTAGTTCTGCTGTAACTAATCAACAACTAAATGAACCTTAGCAAATATTTCTAAATACATCCAGATTTTATTTCTTTGAATAATTTAAGACATGAAGAGTTTACCAGTCACAAAATAGCCCACAACAGATCAGTTT